>LUGF01037025.1:235650-246588 GCA_001625245.1 Calycopis cecrops
TAAGGTCTTACTTCTTGCCAAATTTCAGAATTCTAGCTCAACGGGAAGTACCCTATAGGTTTTCGAAAAAGTGCGTTTTCATACAAAATTTGTGCATAAATGGCTATAACTTTTTGCGTTAACATAGAAGTGTGATTTTTTCAAGGCATTAAGACGTAACTGACCTCCGTATTTGACAAAGATTTCAGCTTAATCCCTCCAAGCGTTTTAGAGAAAAAGGTCTTGACAGACGTACAGACGGACAACAAAGCGATCCTATAAGGGTTCCGTTTTTTCTCTTTGAGATACGGAACCCTAAAAAAAAGGTGTCAATAAGAAAGTTAGAACATTGCCAGAAGGTGTATGTTGTATATGTATGCATATGTGAGTATTACATGCTGCGAGTATGTGTGCCTACCACTATCAGTTGTAATTTAACTGGCTGAATAACATCGTAGTAGCACAGTCGATGCGCAAACTTCTGATTGAATGCGCGCTTAATCACTCTTATTCGCTAAAACATAAAAACAATAATGTCACTACATAATATATTCTTTGTAATCGCGACTATAGCTTGGACAATCGCCGAAGATGAAAATATAATACCATTATCCGATGAGTTTATCAACTATATTAACTCGATGCAAACTTCATGGAAGGCTGGTCGCAATTTCCCAACAGACACAAAACTGGAAACACTAAAATATTTAATGGGAACAGATATTGATCTAAATTTTACAAATGCGCTGCCTATTATCGAACATGAAGATACAGTTAGAGCAAAACTACCGGAGCAATTTGACTCCAGAGAAAAGTGGACAAGATGTCGCTCACTATACGAGGTGAGAGACCAAGGATCCTGCGGTGGTTGCTGGGCTTTTGCAGCAGTATCAACAATGACTGATCGGTACTGTATTTACTCAAACGGCACCCAACATTTCCTTTTCTCAGCCAACGATTTAATTAGCTGCTGTGCTCATAATACCAAAAATTGTACAAGTGATTGTAGAGGCGGAACACTCGGGGACGCCTGGTCTTATTTGGAAAATTATGGCGTTGTATCCGGTGGTAACTACGACTCTTCTGAAGGGTGCAGACCGTATGAAATACCACCGTGTGAATATTTTATTGACGCTAACACACCACGACTATGCACTCCTTCGGCAACTCCTAAATGTGATAGAACATGCCGGAATGATTATAAAACAACCTATACAGACGACATAAAGTACAGCACATCTGCATATACCGTGACAGGAGAGGCTGACATGAGGGCTGAAATTTTCCTGAAAGGTCCAATAACATCAAGATTTGACGTTTATAGTGATTTTCTGACGTACAAATCTGGTGTGTACAAGCAAGTAGCTGGTCGTATGTTAGGAGGACATGCAATCAAAATTATTGGATGGGGCGTGGATAATGGTGTAAAGTACTGGATCGCTGCCAACTCGTGGAACGCTGATTGGGGTGATAAGGGATTCTTCAAGATACTCCGTGGTGAATATCACTGTGATATTGAATCTGTAGTCGTAGCCGGAGAACCCATTATGAATGTCCAAAACACATCGGACGCTGTGCTACCCACCACCGGTGAGCCTAACATTTCATAGGGGCCACGCCTAAATCACGAAATCGTATTTTTTATTAATTGAGATTTATATTCTACAGTATAAAAAATATGGTTACTTATACATAAAATGAATATTATTGACTTTCACCGTCTAGTTTTAAAGATATAGCAAAAGAAGCTGGCGATTGATTTATTACTTAAGGTAAATGCTCTGACTTTATACAAATCGATGGATATAAAGACTTGCAGAAGGTTTGTATTGATGTCCCACAAAATCGCGAACCTGTAGAGAGACTAGAAAGACTTTGATTTACTTTACTTTTATTTTTTTATTATTGTTAATAATGTTTGCTATTTCAAAACAAGTACTATTGTAAAATTGTTAAATTCATACATTATTTCTTATTGGTTCAGTTTATTAGTGTCTAAAGAGCTATTTTTTTAATTAAATATCTAATGTTTTATTTCTGTATTGTAATAAATACTTAATAATTCATATTTTTTTTATTTTACTAACAAAATATAAGAAAAATGTATGGTGTTTACTGTTTTTGCCGAGAATAAACCTAGCGTCATTATGTAAGTAAAAAAAATTAAAAGTTTTCATTAGATTTAAAAACCACGCCGTCCAGTTGGGCAACTAGGCCACGCAGCTCACTCCTATGTGCGTTTTGTTTGATGGTCGCAATAGGTGGCTTGTGGGAAACGTTTCCAAGGAACCGTATACGCGACTCATGGAGGAGCCACGTGGCCTAAATGGTACAATGCGAGATGGTCACCGGTGAGCCGCGCGGCCTAAATGGTACACTGCGAGATGGTCACCGGTGAGCCGCGTGGCCTAAATGGTACACTGCGAGATGGTCACCGGTGAACCGCGTGGCCTAAATGGTACACTGCGAGATGGTCACCGCGTGGCCTATATGGAAATACTCGATTTTTCACATGACGTTCTATGTGTTAAGAATAAATACGTAACAAATAGCTTGATATATTCCGAATGTGTGTAATACACTAAAAAATATACAAAATATTTTTTTAATTGATCATATTTTAACGGCTGCTTTTTAAAAATAATGACAAACGTCAAATTTATTAAAATACTAGCTGCGCCCCGCGGTTTCACCCGCGTAACTTTCGATTCCGTGGGAATATCGGTATGAAAAATAGATGTTGGCCGATTCTCAGACCTACTCAATATGCTCACAAAATTTCATGAGAATCGGTCAAGCCGTTTCGGAGGAGTATGGCAACGAAAACTGTGACACGAGAATTTTATATATTACATAACGTTTATTATCTTATGTTATTAATATTATAAATGTAAAAGTTTGTCTGTTTGTTTGTTTGTTACTTCTTCACGTTAAAACTACTTCTACTACTACTACTACTACATGAAATTTGGCATATGGTTAGAAGGGAACCTGTATTAACATATGGGATATTTTTATCCCGAAAAAATGTTCCTGTGGGATGCTATGGGAGGTTGACTCTAATGTATTTGTTACTCCTTCACGCTAAAACTACTTTTCAGATGTTCATGAAATTAGACGTATGGTTAGTAGGGAACCTGTATTAACATACCTATAGGATAGTTTTTTCCCGAAAGCCAAAGGATGATTTTGTGTCTTTTACATTTGGCTGCGACCTAATGTGGTACATCTATATATACAGAATGTGGCGTAAAAAATTGATATACTGGAACCGGTCGATGCCCCCCTTGTGGGCTATTCGAAAAAAATATTTTTATTTTTTTTGGTTTGAATTTAAAAAAAAAGTAGGATAAATAACATTTTTTCAAAATTAAGCGACTTTTACTCACTAATTTTGCTATAGTAGTCAAAAATTTTGGAATTTTCGTATTTTGTTTTTTATTATGCAGCTAGTGAATTATTTCATTGATACCAATAAAGAGATTTTCTTAGATTGTAACAAAATTTAAAAAATAAAATAAAAATGATAACAATACATCTTTGATTATTTGATTTACTAGCTTTGTATGTCACTCGGCAAAAAAAAATCTATGATAGTAAGCTTGCCCATTGCTTTAAAAACATGCATAGTTATTGCAGATTCTAAAAAGGTATAATACATGTTACATTTATGCCGATATGTTTAAAAAATATCAATTCAAGTTCTCGTTGACCATAATTTCTTAATTTAGTAAACAAAGGAACATAATACAAAGGCGTTCTTATCTAGGTATTACGGGTTGATCCTTTGTTGAATAATTATAAGAGCAGGTAGTCCCTATTGATAAGTCAAACAGCCATTTAGATAATGACCTTGTTACCACAACTTATTGTCGTATATCCCAATCAAGACTTAAGGGTTACCTTTAGATAAAGACAAAGCATTTTGGGGTAAACACTGCTTGTGCAACAGAGATGGGTAATGCAATTTATTTCTATAATTTAAATATATATATGCTAACAATAGCTCTTATCACTAGTGACATACGATTCACATACACCAACGGTATACCAAAATATTTAATGAGCGCAAGTAATTAAGGCTTATTAAATACATCGTTTGTAGGCGGCTTTAGGCTGCTAAATTACTGCGGTACTGCGTGTAATTTTCGATAGAAATATATTAGAAAACAGAGTAAGGATGATTACAAATGAACGAATTTTACGTTACGAATTAATATGAGTTATTTTTTAAATCAAGCTAAATATGCATTCATTTATGTGCTTTTTTCGGTTTTACTACTACTGAGGAAAATCCTACAATCTGAGCCCACATATTTCGTGTAAGTAGCCGGTCGCACATGGACGTGGGAGAAGGAAAAAGGGCAACGCATCTATTTATCTCTATGCGGATGTCTATGGCCATCAGTAGTCGTAGCTCCGACTGCTCGTTTGCCCCTTTATAGGTACCATAAATAAATGGTAAATTTTCATTTATGATTTAAAACAGGAAATCTTCATGGCGTCTTGCATCGACCCATTTCTATTACATTACAACTACCACCTTTGCAATATAAATTTAATATAATGACGTCGTAGTTGTGTAGGCAGCCTTATAACACCATTTATCACATATATAATAAATATTGTGAGTGTTTATCACAAATAAATAAATAAATAAATAAATATTGTGAGTGTTTATCAGTCAGATCGCGTGCGCGGGGTGATTTTACGTGTACATTCAGACACATCCTGTAGACTTGAATACGTATCACGTAATAAGCGTCATAAATACCTATTTAATGAAAGGCGGATAAAAGAAATTTGTATTGATGTAGTGCCACACTACATGTTTGCTTGCCGCCGCATTGGGTCGACACGACCGGGGAGGTACCTCTGGCTTAAACGAGACCGGCGCAAAGTTACAGCTGCGCTGTCGTTTCGTGCGGTGTGAAAGTTGGCAGTGGGCTACAGAGGTGGGAGGAGAAAGGAAGGCAGCGCATCTGTATAGCCTTAACGCGGATGTCTATGGGCTGCGGTAGTCATGAAAATGGCTCTGACAGTTCGTTTGCCCCCTTATATCATAAAATTAAAATCTTGTCAGAATGTCAATTTGGAATATATGCCAGTCTGCATAGGCGTAGTGTAACTCATTCTATAATCTACTATTTAATTATTGTTAATGAGATCTATGTAAGGTTTATTTTAGTTGTTAATAACCGTTTCATTGAAACGACTGAATTTAATAGGCTTTTTAGTTACGGTTATACGGTGATTACATTTTCTGATTAGATTAGTACCCTCCTCCCAGGCTGTTTCTGTATCATAATTATTGTAAATTGATAAATCGTTGGCTTACTGCAAGACCTATATTTGCAAAAAGTCACAAAATCAGTTTATTACATGTTTTCTGGCCTTGAAGTGTTCTATATAATTATATAATGCAAAAACTTAGGAATTTGTAGTTATTCAAATTTGGATGTATGAGTTACTTATAAAATCAATAATTACAATTTTGGCAAGATAAGTTGCATAAAAATCATCAATTAACATTAATAGATTTTTCATCTAAAATATGTATTTAAATAATATCTTTTCTGGTAATACAAGGCTCATTTATGCGACTTGATAACTTTTTTAAATATCCATTATAATAAATATGCATATTAGTACAATATCTAATATATAAAATTCTCGTGTCACAGTTTTCGTTGCCATACTCCTCCGAAAGGCCTTGACCGATTCTCATGAAATTTTGTGAGCATATTGAGTATGTCTGATAATCGGCCAACATCTATTTTTCATCCCGGTGTTCCCACGGGATCGAAAGTTACGCGGGTGATACCGCGGGGCGCAGCTAGTTTTTTTATAAAAGTAATTATATTACAGTTAATTACTTAAATTGTCAAATAAAAATAAATGACAAAATGTATGATAATACAAATTAAATAAATATAATGCATTCTGTCCATAATTCAAAAGAAAAATATTATATATAGATAGACAGCAATTACCTCCCCGTGTTTTTCTATGACCTCGGTCCAGGTATGCGTATCGTATCCAAGAAGATCTCCTGTGAATCGATTACGGTGAAATTCGTATTGACGGTCGCTAAGATCATTCGCTTCTAGATAGCAAGAAGCCTGGAGTTCAGTACGCGTTCCATAGTCTTACAGAGTATGGACGTGACCGATATGGGCTTATAGTTATTGAGGTCAGCACGACGTCCTTTTTTAGGCACTGGTTGTACGTTGGCAAGCTTCCATGATTTCGGCACTTTACCGGTTTTATAGAGAGAGGTGAAACAGACGTGTTAAGGTCGGAGTAAGCCCAGGCGCACACGTCTTGAGTGATATGGATGGTATTTCGTCGGCCACCGGCCTTATTCACGTCGAGATTCTTAAGGGCTTTACGAACCTCAGTTTGCCGAATATGGATATCTGGCCTTACGGAATCGTGTCGTGGTATATTCGGAGAGTATTGTCAGCATCTTGACGTAAGGCTTCTGCAAAAATAGAAGCAAATAGGTTTGCTTTCTCTTCCGCGGTGTGGGCCAGGGTCAAAGTTACTATCAGTATTTCTTTTACTTGCAGCTATATCTGGTACAACATTATGGTTTTTTTAAGTAGCTTTGGCCGATCACTCGTTCCCATCGCTGTTACTCCTGTTTCGCCAGTATCGACAGCGATAACCACACTTGACCCTTTAATATGATCGTAGGGAGCGCGGGGGAAAAGCTAAATCTGTCTTAAGACTTTTTGAGATTTCATCAGAAGAAAGTAGGAGAAATAAGAAGTAAATCCAATTTTCCTCCCTTATCTAAGCGGGAAACAGTTCAAGATTGTAATGATTTAAATAAGCCAAGAAGTCAGCCAGGTGAAGTCCAGCTGCTATGCACCACGGAGATATAGATAAATAAGATACTTTGTTATTATCAGGGGTATAACTATCACTGAGTTATGTTTATTTATTATTAATGTAAAAATTGTTTGAAAGCACGGAAGTTTCGCACGTTGACAAAACCTTAAAGGGTGTCGCTCATAAATATCTTGTCTGGTGATACTCTAAATAGTCTAGGTAAAGAAGGTAAATATTTTGTTTCTGAAGAAGAGAGCTAAGAAGCTAAAGATTGTTGTAATAGTTTAAGCGTTTAAACCACTATTTTCTATAGATTTACGATATTTGTATTAATTAGCAACCAATTTTTTATGTTATTTGTTTTTAAAAAGGTCTTTTTTAAACTTAGAATTTAATTTTGTGCCAGTTTCGAATTTTATTATAATTCTTAAGTTTATATTGAGACTTATTCATTTTTGTAGGACCGGAATATTTTTTTTGGACACTATGGATTTATTTTTGTGTTTCATTTATTTTGTTTTATACTTATGTCACATTTAGAGTGATTTATGTTTAAAAGAGTGATTCAATTATTTAAAAATAAGGCTAGCTTTGTTAGCAAATGTATATGTAAATACTTAACGTAAATTAATCTATTACAAACGCAATTAAATTACAATTAGTCATTAATTTTAATTTTTATTATTATTTAAAGAATATTATTTACATATCTATATGATGTGCAGTTGATTTAACAAATAAATATAATAACCAATTTAAATAAATTCAAACTTTCTTCAAAATATTCATGCTTTGGATGATAATTATTAATTATAGTGTAATTAATGAAACCAAAACTAAATATTGATTTTTGTATACTGTAAACGGGACTTATCGCGTTTTTATAAAATCGAAGTATTTACCTCAACTCTCGACGTTTCGGCCGCAATGCAACGGCCGTGGTCACGACGACGAGAGACAAGAGTAATTATTGATTTCCCAAACTTTTGTAAATGTCGGTTAATGAGTTCTTGCAGTAAGCCGACGAAATTGTATATCATTTAATATGCAAATGATGAAATTTGTATTTTCACATTTTTTTAATTTTATATTTCATCACATCATGAGGCCCGCTGATTTTGTTTCGCCGGTTCTTCTCAGGACAGGGCAAGGGTTGAACCAGTGGTAGATGTAATTGTTGACGTTCAGAAAGCAATTTCTGTTATGAGTTTTGAATAAAAACTTTTTCATTTTCATTGATTTGAATGGTTTTTGATCCTACTAATTTCATGTTTCTATTTCAATAGAAAGCAGTTAATTATTCAAGATATATTAATCCTAGTACTAATAGGCAATTTATATAGGTACTTGAATGACTCGGCTACCTCCATTCAAAACGTTATATAGGAAAAATGAAAAGAGAATTTAAAGTAGTGACAGCTGTGCTGTCGCGTTTCATGCGGTGTGTAAGTAGCCGGTGGCCCATGGAGGTGGGAGGAGAAAGAAGGGCAGCGCATTTGTGTAGGGGCTTCGTCTATGCAGATGTCTATGGGCGTCGGTAGTCATGACAATGGCTCCGACTGCTCGTTTGCCCCCTATACCATAAAAAAAAATCATTTTCCGCGTTTTTTTTTAATTTCGCCAACGAAGACATATTATTTTGTCATAAATCCAGCGATTTGTTCATACAATGTTCGAAATGGTGTGGCTACACGGGTGTCATGGCCTCATGACATCAAGGTCACCTTGACGTCATGACTCCATAACACCCGTGTGGCGGGATAGTAATTAATTTCTTATCTGGTCATTGGGGCTTTGACACACGATTTTATCCATGTTCCAAATTCTAATCACTTTCTGTCCCTAGGGATCAAAGAGCTATTTTGCTCCCTGTTTACGAGGATCAAACTGCCTCTTTTCGAATAGATGTGATGAAAAATATATTATATTATTGCTGAGTTTAAATAATCATCGACATCAGACTATAGTAGACTAAGAGCTGGGTACTATTTAAAGACAAGATTATGATACTTTTTAGTGCGACCTAATCACTTAAATCCTAGACCTCACAATTTGTCGCTGAACAACGAGACAGTCTTAGGGACACACTATTGATACTTATTTTGACAATATAAAATGTATGTTAGGCAATGATTTAAAATAGATACCATTTGCGGCCTTATTGGCTTAGCATAATTGATTGTTGGCACATTGAGTTGGTATATTTGTCTCTTACATTATACCTCCGCAAAGTAGTTTGAAGACTAGTATATGGTGGTCTTTATAGCAGATTAAATGAATAACCATTTAATCTGCAGTCAAGACCAATTTTGAGGTTATGAGAAAAAAGTGGCAATACAAAAGTTGTAGATCTTCTTATTACCTACAACTTTGCCATTTAAATTTTTTCCATAAGACTTGTAGTTTTGCCGGAAATCGAGATAAACCGATATTAACCCTTAAAAACTCACCCTTTCCCACTTGCCGACCTCGAATCGATCGTAATTTATTTTTCCTTTCATTTTTGTAATACTCTCAACATTTTCTAATAGGTTTCATTCTACTACGATTTTTTTGCACTTTTTACCTTTTTTGAAGGCTTCGACACTGGTCTACTAGTAAACGTACGAAAACAAAAACTCACAAGTATAGAATATACGAAGTACGTGTAATAATATATTATCAAGACTGATTTTCATTTCGGTGAGCTAAGTAACTCGGGCTGAATTGTTCCTGCGCTGTTAGACATTATTCGCACCTTCACATACTATACTTAAAATCAATTGCAGTTAATAATATATCATTTATATCTAATAGCCCAGTTGCTAGAGGAAAATGATTTACTGTAATTAGGTCCAGCAAATTATGCGCAAAAATGGGTTGGTCTGTTCACACACAAAGAGAAAAAATTTAGTGTGTCATTTTTGGAGTTGACTTCGTTCCTACCTGGTGTCCCACGACACCACATATCTTTTTATGTTTGTTTTCCACATTTATTAATCTCTTCATAAAAATACGTCTACGAAGATTATTGACAGTCCAAACCGACAGAACCTTATAAATCGGATCCATGTTTGTCTCGGTACTTTCATCTGTTTTGTTAACCTTTCGTCTACAACTACTTCCACATATCCGATCTATCAGATCATGTCTAGAGAGATTGTAATCATTATATCGATAATCGAATAAAGAAATATTTTTAATTTGTTTTAAAATTCCTAATATATTGATCCTGGAACAAAACTGTAATAGGTATTTACTACTTCTTATTAAAATTGAAAAATGTTTAGGCGGCTAAAAAAGTTAAATTATTTTTTATCCTATTGAAAATATCAGTGATTTATTATTTTATTAATAATTGGTTCATTTTAGTTTTTCCTTTATTTACAATTTGTTTTAATATGCTTTGTAATATTGTAATCGAGGTTATAATGACAGTAATAATGTAGGAAACAATTTGAAATTTTAGATCCAAACTTAAATAATGAATCCTAAGATAGAAGTTGATCACAAATTATTTACCACATGTCGCCTGTGCCTAGATGAAAAGGGAAAATATCAAATTGTGCCTACTATTCAGGAAAACATAAAATTTGCTTTTGATATTGAGGTAAACACATTTTAATTATTTATCCATTGTTATGTTGAAAAAGAAATATAATATACAAGTAGTATAGTGTAGTAAAAACATCATCATCTAATATAACAATAAGTATTAATAGCTAAGTGTCTAAATATTTACTAATTTTAAATACTTACAACCAAAAACATTTTTTTGCCATAGTAGGTATGGGTACATATTGTACTTATTAGCTTATATTACACATAAGCATTGATATTTTTATTCTTATATATGTTACACTTCACTAAGTAATCAAAGAATTTTTACACTCCGAAGTAGACCTTGTCGGATACAATTGCAAACCATAATATCCTTTCAATAATCATTGTCAATATACAATGCAATAGTTGTTAATCAAATGACAAACACCATGTGCCAATGAGAGTTAACATTGTAACTACATTGAGTATTTAGGAAAAAAAATAGTTGTGACTATAGCAAATTAGACTATAGAATTTGAGGGCAGAAAATAATATACAATGTTAAATAAATTTGTTGTTCATGCTTATACATCGACAAGA
>LUGF01037049.1:0-24390 GCA_001625245.1 Calycopis cecrops
AATGAAAAAAGAAAGGAAAACTATGTTATATGAAAAAACAAAACACAAACAAAACAATTTTCTTAACGTTGCTTTTAAATTCATTGAAAGAATCGTGAAACAAATCAAATCCCTTACAATGTATGTTAAATTGGCGACAAGATCTATGCAAAAAGAAGTTTTCTACATATATTTTTTTAGCTATAGGTACATACAAAGATAGATGCTTATTGCGGGAGCTTAAACGAGGACAAGAAAAACCAATCTGGTTATGTAAATAGGGAGCATCAATTCTATTCCTTATTAATTTAAATAGATAAATTAAATCTCTTTCAAAACGGCGTTGCATCAAAAATGGTAAAGTGCAGTTCGATGAAGGATACCTAAACTTCATGTTTCAAAAACTTTGTGAGTACAGACTCAATAAGAACAATATACTTTTTTTGGTAAGGGTTCCAGATAGTAGATGCGTACTCCAAGGTTGACCTAACAAAAATATATGTTTAAAACATATTCTAAGCCGGGTACTTACCAGTGTCACTCTCAGTAGCAAGACGAATGTGACACACACCTCAACATGACATATCATACGTTTGAATTCGTCAAGTCGCTTAGGCTATAGCAGGGGACATAGAAATCAACATACCTGTAATATGAATACACATACAAATATATGCGTACCCTGCTCGTCCCGCAGTAGGTAAAGATAAATATCGGCGATAGATATATCGCCGGAACATGCGCGCATGCACGGGCGATCAGTGATCGGACGTGATTGCGTGATCGGCGATGACGTTTAGTGCGTCCGCCCGACATCAGCAGAACTCGCAATAACGTTTGGGGACATTTGGTCGCATTCAGCCGATAGAGAATGGATGCGGCTTTATTAAACTTGTTTTTATTATTATTATTTAAGCCAAACTAGCAGCTAATAATAATCTGGTGAGTATGTCGAATAGTTTGACGATTTTTAGATTGTCTTGTCTATTCTTAAAGAAATTTAGGTTTATGATCCCCTAATAATATTTTTAAAAAGTCTGTTCCGCACTGACACAACTCAGTTGGGTGGAAAATGCTTCCTAGATGTTTTCTTGTAGGTGTTGTCGCATTGTTAATGAAGTTTTTTGCTTTCTATGATAATGTTCATTAACATCCTAAACATCGACAGATAAAACATAGGAATATCAGATGAAAAAAAAGAACAGTAATATTTTTAAGACATATTTTTGGTATGTTACAAAAAGAATGTAGGTATAGCCAACTCTCCCATTTTCTTGACCCTCGGAAGCTGGCCATCATAACTTTATAACGTAGACCTCTGCCTATAAGAGGTGGCTCCATGCTACACCACTGAATCAGGCCAGCTAGTGATTCAGAAAATAACCACATCCACGTTTCAGTGCTTCAGTGTTCGGCCAGTATCGCCCTCACCTCTGCGTTGTATTCCAGTCCGTCAGACAACCCGTACAAACATTTCAGTCACGTCGACCTAAATAGATAGCATTCTCCCGTCCATCATCATCATCTCCGTCAGGCTGTCATCTGTTTTTTTGTCGATTTACCAACTAGGACTGCGATAGAAATAAAATTCTATGGTGTTAAAATAACATAGTGTTATCCTGCACGTTCATCTCACAATATGGTACCACATAATATCAGGGTTGTGGTGTTCCCAGCTGAGTACCACAACCATTAACAGAGTGGTAACAATTTTAGGGCTTTGTTACAATGTTGTGCATAATCCAGTGTTGTATTTTTGTTTTGCTTAATTTTTATCGTTTATTTTTTCTGTTGTTATTTTTATTTGTATTGTTTTTCTTTTATATTTTAGTTTTAGATGTGATAATGTATAACTGTGTAATTACTGAAGACCTGAATAAAGTATTTTCTATTTCTATTTTTGTTGACATTTGATACAGACAACAAAATATAAATGTAACATTGCTGCATTGTAATCGAACTGAGCTGGCATGACCGTGTGAAGAAACTTAACACGACTCAATACATCGGTGTGAAGCGATGGCTGTAGCGTTTCGTGCTGCTTGTCTCACACAAGCCGTTTACTGTCTGGTCCATGTGATGAGGTGAAGGAGAGCAAATTTGCATAACATTAGGGTGATAGTAGTGTGGATGTCTATGGACGTCGACCGTCACATCCCAAAAAACTGTAATTGCTTGTATGCATAACCCCTGCCGTGTCACGCGGCCATTTTGAAATTTGAATTTTTGCGGAAAATATTGTCCGTAAACCGTCAGGAATGTAATTCGATACCGCGCGCCCATACCGACCTGCTTTAAATTCACGATTTCTCGTTATTTTCTTAATGATTAGTATACTTAACGTACATTTTTAGAAACTAGATAATATTCCCTTTCTATATAAATATAGTTTTAGGACCTTTCAATAAAATAATATAATTACAATTACAAACAAAAAAAGAAGTTATGACATTTTCGTCTTTTACTTCGATTTATCGTCGTCAATTAGAATATAAATAATATTTATGTTAGTAAATGCTTTATTTACAGTCTATAACATATATATACAAAGTTTTAATAAAAAAAACACACAAGCTGAATTGTTATTTTAATATACGGCACGCTCAAATTTCAAGTACCTGAATGTGAGCGAACAAAAAATAAACACCACTTGAAACTTTACGACTTGACCTCGTGTTTACATTTGGCTTCAATCTGTTTAAGTGTTATTGTTATTTGAAAGTTAAGAATACTAGCTAACAGGAACAATGCATTGTAAACGTTTAAATGAGTGTTTTTTTATGAAATTATGTAATACGAAATCTAACCGTTTGATTTCAATGACAAAATCAACGTGTTTCGTATATTTGCTATAACATAAAAACTACTCCTTACTTTTAAAAAGTAAATAATATTATTAAAACTACATTAAATAAGCTTGTAATTAAATCATAAAGGATTTCTCTAGTCTTTTTATCTAAAATAAAAATAAATAAAATAGTAAATTCTCCCATAGAAAGACAAAATGGCGGCAAACTAAGTAGTTTAGTTTTCAGCTAATTTTGATAAAATGTTTGATATTATTCAAAGAAATAAAATTAAATTATTACAGTTTATGATATTGTACACTGCATATAATAGTAATTCAATCGTATACTGTTAAAAAAAATACTTATTTATGATGTCGAAAATAACGTTGTGCGAAAGACTTTTTTGAAATATTCAAAGTCTCAAAAAGTATATAAAATCATGCCCACGTGCACAAATACTGAAATAAATAAGATACTAATTTAATTAACTTACTTATTCATATCCATTTCTTTTAATTAACACAACACAAATATGTTTTAACTTGGTTATACATATGAAATTAACTTAACAAATTTAATAAAACAAATAAAACTAAAATAGTTTAAAGTAGTTGTTAAGTATTAGTGTAATATAAATTGAAAAGTTTAAATAAATAAATAAACTAAAATCATAAAAAAGAGAACATGTTTAGACAAGCTAATAAAATAAACTTTTCCTATAAAACTTACTTCACTCTCAACTTTACACAGCTATATATTACATAAAAGCTTCTCGCTACATTAATTGACAGGTATTTTCTTACTTAAAAAAGTCGAGTTATTTCATTTAGTTTTGAAACTACAAATCCCGATTAATTAAAGGCTTGTTTTAAATATTTTAAACTAAACGTTAGAGCTCCTATGACCTTACAGTTCCATCATCATGCCTTGATTGCCATGGAGACCTCAAGTCAATGTCAATATTCATCGGACAAGACCTTGCACGATGGGGTTGTGATGTTTTCCCATTCCATCCTCCGGCTTTATTGTCAGACTGCATTGGCATCTAGTTAACTTATAACATGTATATAATGTAGTTAGCAATATATAATAATTATACAATATTAATATATATCCTACTAACATTATTAATGCGAACGATTGTTTGTTTCTTTGTGACTTCTTCACGCATAACCTGCTGCACCGATTTTTATGAAATTTGGCACACACATAAAGGATAACTTGGATTAACACATAGGATAGTTTTTATACCGAAAAAATGTTCCTATGGGACGCCATGGGATGATTTTGTATTTTGCACGGGATCGAAATGTGTTGCAGACTAACATTCATTGGCCACATTTTGTGTATAAGTCTGTTGTGCCGCTTGCAGGTCTATCAGTGATCGCATCGCCGTTTATTGCTGTAGAGCCCTGTAGAGCATGACAATACGTCTTGCCACATCGATAGCATACGAGACACGTAAGAGGTAGTGCCACATCGCATGCTAGTATGCACCCGAATTGGGCCGGCACGGCCGGGGAAGTACCTCTCGTTTACACGAGACCGGCGTAAAGTGGTAGCTGTGCTGTCGCGTTTCATGCGGTGTGTGGTGGTGCCACATGGAGGTAGGAGGAAAAGGAGGGCAGCGCAG
Source organism: Calycopis cecrops (assembly GCA_001625245.1). Classification (NCBI taxonomy): domain Eukaryota; kingdom Metazoa; phylum Arthropoda; class Insecta; order Lepidoptera; family Lycaenidae; genus Calycopis; species Calycopis cecrops. The sequence continues at coordinate 4,402 of LUGF01037049.1, forward strand.
CTGTATATCATATATGCCTATTTGCGGATATTTATGGGCGTCTGTAGTCATGAAAAAGACTCGGACTGCTCGTTTGCTCCCCTATACCATTAAAAAAAACACGACTCTCGGCGGATTTTTTTTCTGTTTATGAGTATCAGTCTACGTCGTGTTTGGAATAAAAGATTATGAAAATAATATTGATAAACTAATGATAATAGTGTAGTGTTTAAATAGTCAAAATGAATTTCCAAATAACGATGAATGAACGTAGAGCATTTCAAATACCATTCATATATCCAATAAATGATGGCAAATGTAACGTCCATGTAAATGAGTAGCCAAAGGTAAATGTCCACGCTCAGTGTTGCCAACTTAGTGGATTTTCCACTAGATCTGGTGGTTTAGACATGTGTTTCAGCGGAAAAATATTAGTTTTAGTGGCTAGTGGATTTTTTAGTGGATTAGATTATTCCAGCTAGTGGTAAGCTAAGATTTTACCCACTAATATAACTAATAAAATGCACAAGTATACTTTCTAGTTAAAAAAACATTAAGTATAATAATATACTTTTTTGGCCTTTGTCCAGCGGTGGGACAACATAGGCTGAACAAAAAAAAATATACTTTTTTGTCGTGTAGGCAACACCTAACTCAAGCGTGTCGGGTATTCCCCGAAAATTGTTTATAAGTTTCTTGAGTGAAAAAATATAAACTTTATGTCATACTATTAGTTTGACTTGATTTGAAAGACGTATTGATCATTGGCTCTTTATTTACTCAGCTAGTTCAATATTTTAGAAATAAAGTTTTAAAAGATATTAAAAATGCCCAAACCACACCCAAAAGTTTCGTGATTGTTGGTTACGTAATCCAGTTTTAAAGGATTGGTTGCTTAGGCTTCGGGTTATCTAGAGGAATTCTGGTGGTTTGAGAGACGGCTAAGTTTTAGTGGTTTCTGGTGGTTTCACACGGCCTCATTTGGTGGGTTGGCAAAGATAAAGTTGGCAACACTGTCCACGCTATTCATGTTGCAGTACCTCTTGTGAATCCACTCGTGTCTGTATCAACATCGTGTTAAACGATGTTATGAATTAAACGTACACGTGTGAGTCGCCTACCGAAACTTTCGCGTTTGCTCCACTGACATAATATGAAACCTTTTGTTTATATAAATACGAATAAATATATTCAATAAATATATAATCTAAATGTTTTTTTACTGTCAAATAGTTTATATTAATTCACTATTATCAGTTTATGTCGCTTGCAATTTATTTGTTATAATATTTTATTTTATTTTTCTTGACTTTTTAATTATAGTCTCCTCTTTATTTTCTGTGCATCCACGATATTTAGCAGCCTCGTGCCATATTTACTGAAACATAAACTGGCTTACACTAATAATAAATAAAATATAGACATAGGTATAACCCTATTTTGATATCTTGCCTTTTTAGGGTTCCGTACCCAAAGGGTAAAAACGGGACCCTATTACTAAGGCTTCGATGTCTGTCCGTCCGTCCGTCCGTCCGTCCGTCTGTCACCAGGCTGTATCTCATGAACTATGATATGATAGTTAGACAGTTATAATTTTCACAGATGGTGTATTTCTGTTGCCGCTATAACAACAAATAGTAAAATATTAAATAATATGAATATTTAAGTGAGCCCCCGCCCCCCATAGGTACAATAAACGTGATTTTTTTGCTCGTTTTTGCTCGATGTTGACAACGGCAACAGGTAGACACTTGAAATATTCACAGAATATTAAGTTATATATTGTCTTTAAAAAACATTAATTTTAAATTAAAATAAAACAAATATTCCAGGGGGGCTCCCATACAACAAACGTGATTTTTTCGAATTTTTTCGTCTTATTAAACAGTGTAGTAGTAGTGTAAGTAGATAATGGTACGGAACCTTTCGTGCGCGAGTCCGACTCGCACTTGGCCGGGTTTTTATGATATAGGGTGTGTGGGCCTTCATTAAATACTTTATCGTGTCAAAACTCAAAACCCGTAAAGTAGCTACAAATTCTATTTTGATCTACAATCCTTCGCATTCAAAAAACACTTTAACTTTAAAATTGTTATTTACTCTCTTAATTATCAATGTTTTATTTCAACGTACCTATACCCAGAACCTACACACGATTGATTGATCATAACGATATCTCAGAATCAAAAATACATGGGGTATTATAGGCCTAAAACTACATTTTTAATAAGAGAATAAAAATTATTGCACTATAACTGTAGAATTGTTATAAAAAAGTTTGAAAATTGATGCATGTGGACATTAAGAACATTCGTATATCTTGGGCAATAATTTAAATTTTACAAATCCAAACCCCAATACCAATCCCAAAACTGCACACCCCCCTATTATAATCTACAATAAATGCTTAAATTAACTAACCTATTCATTTGGATATGGATGTATACCGAACTAAAGTAAATTGAACATAAAAGTGGCTATTGTAAGTAAACTTTAAGAGATTGAGATAATATGTTATCACAGACTTTTTGTAGCATTTTTATAGATTTTGAATTCACTAGTAGATACATTACTCAACTATATCTTTGCTAGTTTACGCGACGTTTGCGTGGAAAGCTCCCAGTAAACCAGTAAAAAAAAGTAAAACCGTTTAAAAATCCATTGTGTTGTTTTTGAGCTTATCGCGTTCAACAGACAGAAAGAAGCGGCTGGGCAACTTATTTTTATATTAAATTGTATAATGTAATTTGTGATTACTTTTTATATATTGCTTTTCGTATAAATTCTTTTAGCTTCCTGAATTTTTAGGGTTCCGTATCTCAAAGAGAAAAAAACGGAACTCTTATAGGATCGCTTTGTTGTCCGTCTGTACGTCTGTCAAGACCTTTTTCTCTAAAACGCGTGAAGGGATTAAGCTGATTTTTGTCAAATACGGAGGTCAGTTACGTCTTGAGGCCTTGAAAAAATCACACTTCCAAGTTAACGCAATAAAAAGTTATAGCCATTTATGCGCAAATTTTGTATGAAAACGCACTTTTTCGAAAACCTATAGGGGCGTTCCCGTTGAGCTAGAATTCTGAAATTTGACATGAAGTAAGACACTACAGTATACATATAGGAATAAATCTAAAAATTGGTAAATAAAATTTATATCACTGGAAAAATCATTACCAACTTATGCATGTAGATCGTTTCATACTAAATGTATGCAAGCACCCGCATATATAAGTTTGTCAACTTGTCGCAGGGAAGTGTAATTTTCTCAACGTCTATTACATTTGCTTATACCTCCCATTCTTACGGAACCCTCGGTGTGCGAATCCGACTCGCACTTGGCCGGTTTTTTTTATGAATTAAAACGAACGAAACTGAATTAAAACCCCTAAGTGATAGGTAAAATTATCCCCATTGCACATCCGAAGAAACGTGTCGGGATTTAGTTTATATTAATAGCTGTGGATGTCTATACTCTATAGCCTATGTCGTTTAAGGTTTGAGTAGCCAACGTTCAAGACTTTTCCGTCCAAAACTTTTCCGTTGTCCGGCTACACAGACGGGTCTATCCGTCCCGTGTAGCCATACTATAATGCCATTTCTGACTGTCACTTGAATGTTGTATTGTCTGTGCATTATCAAATCGCGAAAGTCAAAACGACAAATCTGGTAAACAAAACTGTTGTAGTGATATTTTGTAGTGGGCGTTGCCCAAATGTGATATCTTGCGATAATTCATTGATAAAATTATGATAAAATTGTCCTAGTACAAAGATAAACATACATACATCGTTAGTATGATACAAAGATAAGGAATAATCAGCCTTGTGTTCAATAGTGTATTCTTTCATTGGGACTCCTATATATTTTTTGACTACAATACTAAAAAATATTGCGTATATAGAGGTTTTATAGCTTGTTTATTGAATTTTTCAATCTATATTGCATTTGGTGATAACGTTACTGCTAGTTTAATTCATAAAAGTCGTTGCACCTGCCTATTAACGCAATTGACTACTCATACCTAAGGATGTGATTCACTCTTTATGTAGTCGCCTACATTAAACAGACCGCATAATTTATTGCGAAAAATGTTTGTGAAAATGAAGAAATCAACATTTCTATTACTTTGGACGTTTATACATGTGAATTGTCAGTCTAATAAGGATTTATACAACAATGAATTATACAATAATAAACCTCAAGAAAATCGACTTCCAAAGCCAGGGGACAGTGATTACAGGACTTATGTATATAATAACAGACGATACGGACTCGATCCATCAAGGTATAATCCGTACAATCCCAATATAAACCAACCTGGTGGATTTCCATACAATCCTATAGTGACCAACCCCTTGGACGAACAGTTTAAATTCAATACAGTAAGTATGGTTAAACATCAAATATTTCTGGTTATGTGTTAAATTAATTTCCTCTAATTTGTTTGTAAACTCAATGTTTTATATTACTGGTAGGCCTATCATAGGTTATTGCCTGCAATGGCTAACTTAGATTCAATACTAAAGTAAAACTAACCATTAAATTTGTGTTATTATTATAATTGTTTACTTATTTAACAAGTAATCTGTTACTTGAGCCAATAAAATATTTGTTAGTATTACTAAGCACTTAAAAACTGTGTTAGTATCTAAAGTCTAAACCTAAAGACATGTTCATTGTCATTGCCATAAAATTCCATATAAAATTTTGGGGAAAAATTTAGAATCCAGCCGCAGGCTTTGAGGGGGGACGGAGTGGGTGGCCTTGGGCTGGTTGAATAATATTGCATTATGTTGGGGCCAACCCCAACATAATGCAATATTAATCAACACCAAATTCCTGTGGCTGGATTCTAAAGCCAACCCAATTATGCAATTTTTTGCAAAATTATGCAGTAATAATTTACTTAACAACAATTACAATAGTCTAACATGCTCTCTGATAGCCACAATATGCTGTTGGCGCTGTATTGTTTGTTAAAATTTAATATATTGTCTTTTGTTGTATGTGACAGAAGTCATCCACTTAATTCATTATTATTATTTATATATTGTTCATGAATTATCTGGAACAGGAAGAATATTACTTCGTCAGGTCTTATAGATGTCAAAATGAGGCCAATCACATATTTCTGTCAAATTTGCAGATTTGAGCTATAAGAAAAACTTGAATGTACAAAACATACCTTCTATATGTTATATTGGTTAGGTATTTATTCAAAACTGTTAAAATGAATAGATTGGAAAAGACTAAATAATGATACTATCATAATGTGACTTTATATAAAGTAAAAAATAAAAAATATGCATGGATGGTGGTGGCAAAAGAGAGGAATGGTCCAACAATGTAAATCGAAATTTAATTTTGTATGGTAGTATGAGTTATTCTCTCTCATTTCTTCTTTTCTCCTTTCTCTCATTCTCCCGGCAATGCCTTTCAATGATCACAACAATTTTTTTTGTGTTGGTTATTTATTTAACAAAGAGTTAATTTGTTTTGTAATTGTAAATTACAGAATAGAGATCCTAATAATCCAGATTCCTTGTTTCCTGGAGTCCTGGGTGGCTGGCGGGAGGATCTGCAGGGTCGAGAGAGGAGAGACTCGAGACAGCTAAAACGTGACATATTTGTTAACACTAACTATGGACAAGTTCAAGGTTTTAAGGTATGTTATGATATATATTTTATTATAGGTAGATGTGGTACATTGAAGTATTCTATAACTTATTGGATATCCTGAGAGGCTTTACCTCACATACAGGAAATTGGAGAGAATTATATACTAGCTATTGCAGTAACATGTAAATAAAATCGTACCATTAATTATCTTTATGAATCTTTAATTTATTTCCTATTATTCCTATTATTTCAAATTTCATCTGTTCAGTAGCTTTTGCATTGTTTCTTTGTGCTATAATCAAATAGTTACATAAATTTGCCTTATTTTATTTATTTATTATATTACTCAACCAACATGATTCAATACCACCATAGAAAATGTACTCTCTTATACAGCTTATAGACCATCGATTCTGTCTCTTCACTCTGCACTGTTTCTTACTCAGAGCTTACAGATTTGATTAAAGTTCCATGAAACAATCTTCTATTCTTCTTTAGTAATAGTACTAAAATAGATATTTTAGTATTTCTTTTTTTTTATTGCACAGGAAGACTAATGAACATCTGGGCCATTTTTGACTTGACTGACGCTTCTTTATTCTCATGTTATGTTGTTTATTCTCAGGTATACTTGTATGATAACCCCGACCCTGACTCTGGCTATCGACCATGGCTGACCCCTGTGGAGAGGATACAGGGCGAGGCTTCGGTTTTCCTCGGTATACCGTATGCAAGAGCCCCTGTGTTGGAAGGAAGGTTCAAGGTATGTATCGGGTTACCAAATAAATATATGATATTAATTCCTTAGCTGTTAAGTGGATATTCTAAGCGGATTTATTATAATATATCTTCTATTATCATATTCATATTTAACTGCGCATTAAATTTTTTATGGATTTGCTCTAATGGAGGAATTGAATACTGAACAAGAAAGCTATATTATGTCAATCTGCCACATTTAAAATCACAGCAGACGGTAATGCCGACGAAAACTTATCGCCTTTGGTGTGGTCCCCAAAACTGTTGAACATCGGGGCACCTCTGCGGCAAATCAGTCCTCTAAGGGTCAGTGGCTTTAGGACTGATAGGGGTTATACTTCGCTGCATGCCTCATTTGTAAAAGCGCCCGTTCCAGCTCCTTATTTTGGTTTATAGTTTAAGGGGAGTAAACGAGCAGTCAAAGCCATTTTCATGATGTCCGACGCCGACGCGTTTACACGGACGCGTTGCGCTCCTTCCTCTTTCTGTCTGCTTACACCACACAAAACACCACAGCGCAGCTGTGCGACAGGTACCTCCTCGATCGTGCCGCCCAATTCGGCAATTCTTCCTTTTTACGAAAAGAGAGTACAAAAAACACCACTCTTGGTTCACATGTAGTCCGGAGTAACCTCATACTAAAAAAAAAAGAATATTCTGTTATATATATACACTCTGGGGGAGTCGATGTCCTGGGACGTCTTATGGCTGCTAATGCAGATGATAATAATGATGATTCCCTTTTGGTTTCCAGCCGCCGCGGCAGCACCCTGGCTGGCAGCTGATGCAGGCGGTGGACTGGGGCCCGGCGTGCCCGCAGCCGGTTAAGTACACCGGCGCCACCAAGGGCATCAGGGATATGGACGAGGACTGCCTATACTTGAACATCTTTTCGCCTAATGTGAGTACTCTTATTGGTGAATTATGGTTAAAGCACACTTTTCAACTCAGAAAGGGAACGTAAACGTATCGCGTACGTAACGTATTTCCAAAAAAATGTCCGGAAAATCGGTGTAACTTATTTTTGTGATCGAACTGTTTGTCAAAAACTGTTTGTTAACCGACCGTTAAAAGTATAACCAACAAAAATTAACAAAAAACAATCATTAAAATAATTTTATTAACAAAATATAAAATTGCTATTACACCAATAAAATAAATGTACCTACCTACATGATTTTGTTGATATTATTTTATATCAAAAAAATGTAAAGCCATAAATGTCTAGAAAACGTCTTAAATAATATTAAAGGTATATTAAGAGTGCCATGTTGGAAATAAGCTCTTTTAAGCGTTCTGTAAACGGTGCAAATGTGCCAATTTCTCGAGATTTTCGAGACAAATTTAAAATTTGTAAGCGAACTAACAGTAGGTCTAAATAAAATAGACGACATCAGCAATGAGAACATGCTTTGTCTTCTTTTGTCGTTATGCGCTAACTAATAGCTAATATACGCTAATATAACTAATAGACTAAGCTACTGCAAAAAACTTTTCATCCTAACTCATGACATATGTGTGGCAGAAATCTCCAAAACAAGCAAGTAAAGCAGCTTTCGTTTGGTCATTGGCGTTGTTCTTATTGCACGTTATCCTGTCGGTCTTCTTTCGTTGGCGTTGTTCTATCGTTGCGTGCGTTAATAAGGCTGCACCTTCTCGATGAGCACGTCATAATGTGTCCCGTCCGGGTCGTACCGGTTACGTAGCTCGTGGTACAGCTCGGGGAAAAGTTGGCTGACGGCTTTGATGAAGATGCGAACGTTGTGGCGATGCGTCGGCGTGCACTGGGCGCACGCTGTTGCCACCGCCTCAGCTAGGTGCTCTGGAAGGTTACGGTTTACTTTAGAGTAGAATAGGAATACATGTGTGTGCTTTAGTACACACGATTGAAGTAAAACTTCATACGCGAAATATAACTGGCTATGAGAGGGAGAGAGAAAATCTTGCTTTTTGTAATGCTGTCGTCACGCATTCATCAGCTTACCTTCCCCCGCCTCCCGAGTCAAGCGCGTTTATAAAAGTACTATTTAATTCAATGAAGAAAGACGGATAAACAAAGCTACAAACTTCGGTTAGTATTTTTTGAAGTGAGAGCCAATTAATCGGTGTTAGGACAACCGAATATTTGTGCTAATGTTTTTTTAAGGTAGCAAACGAACAGTCGGAGCTATTTTTATGACTACCGACTCGTAGAAATCCGCATAGAGGTTATACAGATGCCTTTCTCTCTTTCCTCCGCTCGAAACACGTCAGCGCTGTTGTCAGTTTACGCCGGTCTCGTGTAAGCGAGTGGTACCTCCCCGGTCGTGCCGGTCCATTACGGTTGCATGCATGCGCGCACCTAACAACCTAAAAATCAAAAAGCCTGAGACAGGCTCAAACTTTGCCTGACATTTTGGTCTTTCAGAAAAGAAATGATAGTTTTGTCTTATGCACTTATTATTATTATTGTTTTGAGACCATTTGGTAACTTTTTGTAAGCGGGAGAGACCGTAATTGTGTAAATTTGACACGACTGTAAGTAGCCGGACATGTTCGCCCAAATATTCGCACCTGGCAATCCTAGTGCCACTACCTTTTAATAAACCTAATGTAACAGTGGGAGTTGGGAGCTATTTTCACAGACATTTAATAGTAGGTAATAGTAATGCCGTCTTGGCCGGTTTCGGCTACAGCGGCTGTCTATACAGACGTGCCATCTGCGCAGGACATATTATAGTGCACGCGCGCAAACACAAGTGCACTCTCTATTCCGTCATTTTTATATTTCGATGGAGCGGCAGTCCGGCACGACCGGAGAGAAATCAGGCGCAGGACTGATGCGACGGCTTTACGTGCTCTCCGAGGCACGGGGGTGTAGCACCGTCAACCGTTCCTGACTCCAGACTGTTATTATTAATACAAAAACCCCAGTAACAATTTTTGGTCCGACCCGGGATTCGAACCCGGGACCTCACGTGTCTGGTTGGCTACGAAGCAGTCATTTAGTAACTTACTCTTATGCGCGGTCGATATCTCGTCGCACGGCCCTTTCTCCAGGTAGCAGTAGAGGTGCGCCTTGAGCAGGTCGGGGTTGCTCATGAGGTCGTCGAAGCGCTCCTTCTCGCTGATGTCCGCATATGCGAGCACCAGCGGCAGCAGCGCCAGCATATGCACTAGAACCTTCATGTCTGCGGACATGGATGGATTAGCGGATTCAAAAGTTTTTATTTTATTATACATATTGCAAACGAGCAGTCGGAGCCATTTTTATGTTACTGCAGGCGTAAAAGGTATCGTGCAAGCACCGTGGGTCGTGCATGCATGCAGCGTAGCACTACCTCTTACTAAAAAGAAATTAGAGTAGAAACAAATATCAATTTGAGTATCGCTGATTGATATATCTTCGGATTTTCAGGGGTTGCAATCTACACACTCTTGTGAAAAACACTGGTTATGTGCAAGGAATCTCAACGCGGTTGGATAAAATGCATAGAATTTTAAAAAGAAATAGGCAAAAGTCGTCTGGCGATTCGTTCAAAAAAATTTCAAGCTTATATTTGAAAGGATGCACTTACTTAATATTAATACTTGTGAATTATCTATATAAATTTAAATAAACCCGTTTTATATGAGCAAAGTCTCAAATACCCGCGTCACACAAATGTAGAAATCACACTAAAGTATTCATTAGACAATTCTTCGTACAATATATTGTTGGCAGAGCCATTTAAAAGATAACAATATTGTGACAATTACGCTAAAATTAAAGGAATGAACCAAACATTTGCATAAATACATTTGCATACGTTTGCATAAATATTCATTATTATAATTTGTTTCTAATATCGGACGTCATTTTATCACGAGTAAGCACAATTAAATAATGCAAGTCATTAAATAAAAAAAAAATAACAGTGAAAAAAATGTCCAGTACTTAATATAACCTTGCCATTTTTTTAAGGTTTAATTATGTTGTTTTTAAAAGACATCAACTTTTGGATGTATTCCAAGGGTTATTGGACCAGTTAGTGGTCCACTGCTTGACGGAGGCTTCTCCCATTGATCATCTCCCATAAGCCACTGGCAAGAGCCACTTGCATCCAGTGGTCAGTCCACCTGGTTGGAGGCCGAACACTCCATCTTCCGCTCCGAGGCCGCTACTCGAAAACCTTTATTCCCCAGCGGCTTACTTACAAACTTACTTCTTGATTTACAATCTTTTTTTTTTTACTGTGGGTAAATCCTAACACCAGCCACACCCGGCGAAAGGCGGACTCCTACCGACTAAAACCCGACACACGTGGTGCTCCAAAGAATAATTAAGATGCCTTTTTATCGTCTAATGTTTGTGAGGTAAGCTGTTGTTTTCCTTACCGCAATATGGGTCATGCTGTGTCCATAACCCATGTGGATCACTTAGGATATCCAACACTTTCCAGTGTTGGATATATATCTATAGACGCCATCTTGTCTCTATGGTCAAACCCTTTTAAAATACCTTTAAGGCCGTCACACTGCACACACTATGCAGATACGATACGATTTATTTGCGTATAAAAACTTAACTTATCTAAAAATATCGCACACTAAGATATTATAATATACGAAATATTACATTCACGCAGAAGCTTTCAACCTGACTACACCTGTATTTGCTGCTCATCGTGTATACAGTATGTTTATAAATGTAACAATAAATTGTAAACAATAAATAATAATGGTCCCATAGGAGGGCACGAGGAAAGGAGGGCAACAGGTATCTGTATAACAATTATGCGAATGATGATAGTATAGGAAAACAATTAAAGTATAAGGAGGAAAACTTCTCGTTTTCCTCCTTAAACACTATAATTATTATTTTCTACACTATAATTATTATAAGTATAAAAAAGAAAACAAGCAAAACGCGTTGCGTAGTATAATTATTGTATGAATTATGTAAATTATTAATTACAATTGCATTCCTGATTTCGGTAATTAAATGATTATAATATATATAATATGTGTGTATCCTATAACAACATACGTATGCATAATGTGAACGTTTTTTCCAGTCTACGCAAAAACATATTATTTTTAATAATAATAGAAATTAATAGATTTTTTCGTTTAATACGTTTAGATTTTGTTTTAAGAACCAACCAGCCTAAAAGCGGGATAATTCCGCTCAAATCGGGACGTATGGCCACCTTAATGCACATGATTATTATGGCATCTTATAAAATGTAAGATACATTATGTTTACAAGACCCCTATTTCCTAATTTACAAAAGGTAAACAAAATTTTGTTTGTAAATGTTTAAAATGTTATTTGACAGTAAAAATAAATGTAATACAAAAAAAAACACATTATTATAGCAAAGTTCACACTTATGATATGAACTTGTTGCCAGAGTCACGATCTTGTCAGATCTCAGAGAAAACCTTGCCATTTTAAATGCATATGCTAGTTTTTATGCACCCATTTTCATTCTTATATATCATTCTTCATCAGCCGACCGAATCTTATTTTGACACTGGGGAGGGAAATAGAGTAAAGGTTGCTTTAAATATTTTACATCATAAATTGATATACCATATAGTAGAAGAGCCAGTGCCAAATATGAATTTATAACATTTCGTTCTATTCGTATATTATTTCGTTCGTATATTATCGCCGGGGCTCTTGGTCTAGTGTATGCTAATACCTGCTTTGTTTCGCCTCGATTGCGATGCAGAATTCCACGCGGTCTTGAATCTGTTTTTCCCAGGAGTAACAATATGTTTAATAAGCTCTATATCAAACTGTATTTAATGTTTGGTTGGTTTGCTGTACATAATCTTTAGAATTTATTTTATTTAGTGAGATTATCACTGATATTTCGACAATGATGAACACGTGTTTTACAACAGGTTTATGCGCTTCACGTGAACAAAGTACCAGAGAATATATGGACAAAAATACCAGCAAAACAGCATATTTAATGCAGTCTGTATGTTGAGTTTATTGACTAAGAGTTCTAGCTTATTTTTGCTTTTTGGTCTCAAAGACAAATAGCAAAAGTTTAGAAACATCCGGACTCATTCAGACAATTCTGATCAGGGCGGCCTAATAGTCTTAAAACATACCCTCTACACTCTCTTCTTATCATAGGATGTGAGCATATTACCTATACGTAAAAAAATGTTTACTACTTGACCCGACAGCCGATGTCTTGTCAAAATATGTTGTCATGGTTACGTGTAATGTTATGTGGCCGAATTGTCTACTCCAGTGTATTTCAAGTCGAGATGCTGGCTGCTACTTATATATCTATTGATAAATTATTGCCTAAATGTTACCGAGGACTAATACCTATATAACAAAAAAAGTTTCATCAAAATCCGTCCAACGTTTTTGCGTGTGCGCCGCACAAGACACAGACTGAATGACATCTTCTACAGTTTTATTATAATATGTATGGATTTACAAATAACTTATATGAAAATTAGTTCTGACTATTGGTTTTCATTTGTCACAAATTACTGTAAGCGTTATTGGGCCTTGCCGAAGGTCACTAGATGATCGAGCCAGAAGTTTCCTCGGTGGCAGAAGGCTAGTTTGGACGGTGTAAGGTCCCAATTGTCGTAGAGGTGACCCTGTAGCTTCTAGGGACTTTATAAACCCCACAATGGTAAGACTCACACAATACTGATACGGCGTAAATGCTTTGCGCAAATAAAAAAATACGAATGATTAAAAAAAATGTTTAAGCCCTTTATTATACAATAAAGGGCTAAAATATTTTTTATATAGTCGTACATTTGCTACTTTACAACCGAATTACGTGTTTTTGTACACGGCATTTACGTGGGGCGTGCAGTTGCGCTAGTAGTAATGTACATGTACGGCTCTTGTTTGTGCTTTATTAAATGTATTTTCTTTGTCCTTTCTTCTTTCTACCTTTTATTAATGACGATCTTCATTCGCAGACGGAGGCAGGGACCACTGCTCAGAAGTATCCTGTCATGGTGTACATCCACGGCGGGCAGTTCATGTCCGGGGCGTCGAACCAGTTCCCCGCGCACATGCTGGCCGCCTTCTACGGTGTGGTCGTCGTCTCCATCAACTACAGGCTGGGGGCTCTCGGTGAGATATAGACAAGACCACCCAATTTTTTTTTCTCCGCTTGTATGCGCGTGATCCATATAAACGCGCGTGGATGCATTTTCTGTGTATTGGATTGTGCGTGTTTTCTATACAAACGGAGATACAAGCAACGTTCGAACACGCATCCATGAGTCACGCTGCGTGATGCGTGAAAGTGTGCCAAGCGCCTAAGTAGGAATAACATTGCGTTAGTCCTTGCTGCATTATGCCCGCAAGCACGAAACGCGACAGCACAGCGGTCACATTGCAGTGGTGTCGTTTGAGCGAGAGATACCTTCCGAGCTCCCGGTGAGATACCTACTTTTAACTCCATTGGAGTTAGCTGTAGCAATAGCAGCATGGGTGATCCCAGTAAGAATTTAAGTATTAATTAAAGCAAAAAAAATCATTTTCAGTAATAATCTGTGTAGGTGTACAGGGTTGATAAGAGCGAGAGGGATTAAATGAAACCACATATACTATAAGTGTCCACAGTTAATCCGAAACTATTAAAAAAGTTTATGACAAGTATACGAAAATACTTTTTTCAAACAAGTTAAGTAACGAAAAAATGTTATCACTCTTTGTACCGGGCGGCTACAGCGAGCACGGGGTGAATTACCCCGGCCGGCCATAGTCGGCGACCAGTACATACAGCGTGTACGAAGGGAGAAAAAATTAAAAAAAATCCTGTGGCTAAACTATTGCTTGGATTGGACCTGTTTATAGTTGTGTAGCCTGGAAATTATACACTAAATATTTGGTTTCATTTTATGCATTTCGCTTTTATCTACCTTGTATATATATTACTTGTAAAGGTATATATATTACTTGTAAAGAAATAAGCAAAGCAGATATCCCACCCTTCGGTGGTTACGTAACTAAGTAACACTTGAACAAACCCTATACTCTGTACAGGTTTCCTGTCGACCGCGGACGAGAACTCGCCCGGCAACTACGGCATCCTCGACCAGGCGATGGCTATCCGCTGGGTCCGGGACAACATTGAGCCCTTCAACGGAGACAGCGGGTCCATCACGCTGTTCGGGCCCGGCGCCGGGGCCGCCTCGGCTGGCCTGCTGGCCCTGAACCCGCGCACCAGCGATATAGTCACCAGGGTGATAGCGCAGGTTAGTCGAAAAACACTGCCACGGGCTCCGATCCTACCCAGATATGAGAGGAACATAACAAACTCAGCGGGACTCTGCCGAAATATTTGTAGGAATAAAAAATTTCCAGTAACACTCATTAGCAGTTATTATTCAGTGTGAAATTATTTGTAGGTACTATTATATTTTATTGTTGTTCATAAATATTTTTATAAAATATAAATTCTACAAGCTGTGGAAATATTTCAATAATGAGCGTAATAATTGTAGCTTGTTACTTTGTTCATTATTATTGTAAATATTATACGAAATATTATTTTGTTAAAGGACGAACTAAAAGCACCAAGTAAATAACAGAACCATCGTCATTAATGCTGAGAAACAATGTTTTTTTTTCTTTCGAATTAAAATATTACAATTTGTGTTCCAAACAATATTTTTTATAATTGTTATTGTTATTAACATTCGCATATGGGTCATCAGAAACATACAAATAATAATAATAACACTGTCCTCCTAGCCGATTTCGGCTATGGCCGCCGTCTAATAGACGAGCCAGCGCAGGACATATTATAGAGCACAAGTGTGTGAGCAGACACAACTGCACTCTCTACTCCATTCTCATATACCAATGGGACGGCAGTCCGACACGACCGGAGAAAAATCAGGCGCTGCACTGACGGCTCATCGAGGAACGGGGGTGTAACACCGCCAATTTCCTGACTCCGGACTGTTATTAGATATTGAAAAATCTCAAAAACGTTTTGGCCCGACCCGGGATTCGAACCCGGGGACCTCACGTCTGTGGTTGAACACGCTTACCACTAGACCACGAGTGAAACACAAACACGACATACGTTAGTATAACCTCGATCGTGCCGACTCGATTCGACTGCAATGAAGCGAGGGGTCTACCTCTTACACATCCTCGGCGACCATACCAACAGGTAGTGTCGCACTTCATGCTTGCATGCAGTCGAATAGGGCCTGCACGACCGGGGAGGTACATCTCTCTTACACGAGACCGGCGTGAAGTGACAGCTGTGTAGTCGCGTTTCGTGCGGCGTGTAAGCCGGTGACCTATAGAGGTGGAAGGAGAAAGGAGGGCAGCGCATCTGTGTAGTTTCTATACGGATGTCTATGGGCGTCGGTAGACATGAAAATGGCTTCGACTGCTCGTTTGCCCCACTATACCATAAAAAAACCTATTACGTACTAGTCACTTTTGTTGACACATTCGTTATGATCATCACTTACCCACCAACCACTCATGCTCCTACCCACCTCTCGGCACACGGAGCGAGTCGTGGGCGATGCACGGGGGTCTGTTCACCGGCTCTGTTCATGATCTCATGCATCATCAAAAGCATCCAAAAGCGGTCCACTGCAGGACTATGCCCCCAGAAAGAGCGCCACTGGTCACAAGCTACTTGCATTCATCCGACTTCCCGCGACGGGACCAGGTCGGCGGCCACCAAGACACGTGGGGCATCGGAAAAGGCCATCCAAAGCGCTTTCACAAAATAATCAAAAATAGGTAGACAGGAACTGCCGAAAGGAGGGAAAAGTGAATACTATTTTAAAATACTAATCGTAGCATTCGTATATCAGGACGCGAACTCATAATATACTTCCCAGCCTAAAGAAGTTTTCACTTCACTTTTCACTTTTCACATGTTATTTTTTTATAGTATAAGGGGCAAACAAGCAATCGGAGCCATTGTCATGACTGCTGACGCCCATAGACATCCGCACAGAGGTTATACATATGCGTTGCCCTCTTTCCTCCTCCTCCTTCCATGGGCTACGAGCTACTTACTGCACGAAAAGTGACAGCACAGCTAACACTACGCCGGTTTCCTGTAAGCGAGAGGAACCTCTCCGGTCGTGCCCGCCCAATTCGGGAAATTTAAACAATTTTTAAAACTGTTACGCAGAGCGGCTCAGCGCTGGCGGACTGGGCGCTGATAGAGGACAAGTACCGCGTGCAGAACACGTCGCTGGTGTTCGGTCGACTGCTCGGCTGCCCCATCGACTCCTCGTGGAAGCTGGTCAACTGTCTGCGCCAGGGCAGGAGCTTCTACGAGCTGGGGAACGCCGAGTTCCAGGTAAGTTGACCTCAAATATTTTACTACATTACATTAGAAAATGTAATAAGAACAATGAGTTTGAGTTGAGTTTTTTTTAAATGAGTTCCATCATAGGACATCGCGACAGAACTCAAAGTTCCATGCCCACCATCTCGATATTCCTAAATGTAGTACTGTGCGGTATAAACGCCATTATTTACCGCGTACAACAGTAATATGGAACTAGCTGCCTTCCTCGGTATTTCCGATGCGATACGACTTAGGGATCTTCAAGAAAAGAGCATTCCTCTTCCTTAAAGGCCGGCAACGCGTCTTCAAGACACCTAGTTTTGCGGATGTCTATGGGCGGCGGTAGTCACTAACCACCTGCTCGTTTGCCCCCTATATCATAAAAAAAAACATAAAAAACACATTCAAGCCAGTTCACTAACGGGTAGCCAGAGGGAACAGACTCCCACATCTAACGATACGATCCCTATACACTTACCTTGCTCCCTCCACATTCAGAACTCTCTTCACACGTACACGCCGTTTGCGAACTCTCTGGACGCCACATTCAGACTGTGCACGATCAATCTGATCATGGTACGGCAGTTGGTCTTCCCCGGAACTTACATCTCTACACATTCGCATTGTATATCTGTACTAGCTGCGCCCCGCGGTTTCACCCGCGTAAATTTGGATGCCGTGGAAAATAGAAAATCATCCCATGGCATCCTATAGGAATATTTTTTCGGGATAAAAACTATCCAAGTTACCGTTAGCTATAATCGGTTCAGCAGTTTTTGCGTGTAGGAGTAACAAAGAAACAAACAAACATACAAACTTTCGCTTAATTATTTTTATTAGTAGAATTAGTTGGATTGTTACATTTTATGGCAAAGCAATGATTAACTCACTTGTTAGCCGTTCTGTATTATGCATATCCTACTCCTCGTTATGTTTCCATATATTTGACGACCAGGCTGGCGCAGTGGTACAGGGCTCGGATAAGTGGAGCATGTTGCGCCAGGGGTCGCGGGTTCGATTCCCGCCTTGCTCATGGATGTTTATATATGTATTTTATTTTTTTTTATTTTTATTTATATATGTATTTCTGTAATAAAAATCTTATATATAAAATTTCTTAAATATATAAAACATATTAAATATATTCCGTTGTCTAGTACCCGTAACACAAGTCCTTACGGTACTTAGCACGGGGCTAGGCTAACGTGGTGAGTAAAGTCCACAGACATTTATTTATTTATTTATATATAAGGTTATAATTTTGTTTAGCCACAAGTGGGCTTCATACCGTGGGGTCCGGTGCTGGAGAACAACTTCACGTTCCCCGGCGACGAGTGGTACGACGGCTGGCGGCAAGCGGACTGGCGCTTCACGAGCGAGCTGCCCGAGGACCGGATAGTGAAGCGGCGCTTCAACCCCGCGCTGCGGTACATGACCGGCGTCACCACTCAGGAGGCGGCGTATACCATCTGTGAGTAGCATGTGTAGTACGAGGAGAATGACAGGTTCTGACGTGGCAATACAAACGTTAATAAGTCTCTGTGGTAGAAATGTTGTTATTTTTTTTTAAATTATGTCCTTCAACAATAATTAAGGTTCAGGGGTGTCTGGCAAGGAGTTGCAACCGTTATAAGTGTCCGGCAATTTATGACATGATTTTTACATTTTTTTTTTATGATATAGGAGGGCAAACGAGCAGCCGAAGCCATTTTCATGACTACCGACGCCCACAAACATCCGCATAGAGGCTATACAGATGCGCTGCCCCCCTTTCTCCTCCCACCTCCATGGGCCACCGGCTACTTACACACCGCACGAAACGCGACAGCACAGCTGTCACTTTACGCCAGTCTCATGTAAGCGAGAGGTACCTCCCCGGTCGTGCCGGCCCAATTCGACTGCATGCAAGCATGCAGTGTGACACTACCTCTTACCAAATCCCAAAGAAAATATGAAAAAAAAGCTATACTTTAACGAAACTAATGCTACCTATCTGCTTAAGTAACGACGATACAAACTCCACAGTCGCTGATCGTTCTTACCTGTGTTGGGGCATGCGCAGAGAAACTTTCGGATTTTATAAAATGACGAAATTCTGGCGCCCGCGGGCTCTTGGTTTATAGCTACATTCTCCTAAAACAATTTCAGATACGAACGAGAGCTTGGCGCCTAATTACGAGATCAACGAGCGCTGGTTCGAGCAGAAGGTGTGGGAGCTCGTGCAGCGCTACAACTACACGCTCAACCCGCGCGGCGTGTACGAGGCCGTGCGCTACATGTACACGTACCACCCCGAGCCGCACAACACCAGCGCCATCCGCGACCAGTACATACACGTGAGTGTGACGTCATAGACATAATATGCAGATGCGTTATATAGTTGTATCTCCAACCCTAATGGGAAGAGGATAAAGAATAGGAAGAGATAGTGCCATGCATGGTGCATGACACTACATCCTCTTATGCAACGGAATTGGGCCGGCACGACCGGGGAAGCGCCTCTAACTCACTTGATACCGGCGTAAAGTGACAGCGTCGCTGTCGCGTTTCGTGCGGTTTGTGAGTAGCCGGTGGCCCTTTGGGTGGGGGATGATAGGTGGGCAACGCATCTGCGTAACAGTCATGCAAATGTCCATGGGCGTCGGTAGTCACCAAAAGCCTCCGATCGCTCGTTTGCCCCCTTATGCTATAAATAAAAAAAAATGAAAGATTCGACTGCTATGTGCGCGTGTCTGCTTGTGTGCTTGTGTGAGTGCGTATGTATACGTACTTGCTCGCATATTTATGTGTTGTGTGAAGAAAGTTACTTTAGTAAGAAGTAGTGCCACGCTGTATGCTTGCATGCAGCCGAATTGGGCCGGCACGACCGGGGAGGTACCTCTCGCTTACACGAGACCGGCGTGAAGTGACAGCTGTGCTGTCGCGTTTCGTGCGGTGTGTAAGTAGCCGGTGGCCCATGGAGGTGGGAGGAGAAAGGGGGGCAGCGCATCTGTATAGTCTCTATGCAGATGTCTATGGGCGTCGGTAGTCATGAAAATGGCTACAACTGCTCGTTTGCCCCCCTATACCATAAAAAAAAAAGAAACAATAATTTAAGTTTATACCATAATGACTATATCAAATCTTTATTTGGCAGTACAGTACATTAGTAATTGACGTATTAATGATAATATATAAAGAAATCGGCTAGGCTAACGTGGTGTGCAAAATCCACTAATATTTTAGTTAAATTTCCCGAACTGAACTTATGTTCATATATATGTTATGTATGTATCCATTTTGTAACACGTTTTATACATATAATAAAGACATTGTGGTACTGTCTGTCAGACATGCA
>LUGF01037049.1:51019-66455 GCA_001625245.1 Calycopis cecrops
TAACCATTTTTCACCGATTCTCTAATAATGAATATTAAATAACAACAACATATCTTGACACCAGTTCATAACAAATAAGGTAGAAAGAAAGTACTAAGCAAAAGGAACATAATAATTAAAAAAAAACGGAAAGATTCCATCAATTTCTAAAAAGTTCTTTCTCGATATAAATACGGCAGATTATCTGCCCCATGTATATTCTTCGGGCGGATTAGTTTATGCTAAAGCGTAGGGACGAAATCGGAAACTTTCAATCGGAGCCTAGTAATAGTTTACTGAAAGAATATTATGTTGTTTCAAAAGAACACGGTCTTTCTTCTTTAATTTAATTACCTTGAGCTCTGAGCCAAGTGATTCTCGGTTCCGGGTATCCTTTTGTGGAACAATGCGCCAGTATTTGGGTTCCCAGCAGGACAGATACGTCTTGCGGCTCGAAAATCCACGAGGGTGCGACTGCAACAGAAATAATATTTTCAGAATCGTGTAACGCTACGAGCGTCATACAAGCAGAGACTCTTCTCCTACTACTAATATTTTCTTCTGATAAACCTCGTAATGGGTACTAGGAGAGTTTTAGATTTTCCCTCGGGCTCCCTGCGTTAATATCAAATAACCACAGCTATTGTTACTATCGATCCTGGCGACACAGGAGAAGCAGCGGTGAGACTGAAGTGATAGGGTTTTCTCCTGCTTCTGTAAAGCCCGATTTGATAGTGAGAAGTCTTCTCCTGATTAAGTAGACAAAGGCTTGCACTGCTAAATTTTCGCTCACCTTTGACAGCGAGTCTGGCAGTGTGGTTGACCTCAGCGGCGGTATTGCTCGCCACGCACGTGTAGTCGCCGCTGTGCTGTGACGTCACGTGAGAGAAGATCAGGAAACTGAACTCGTCCAGCGACTTCTCCTGCACCTGCAAGATTTGGAATTGAAATCAGAGGAAACGCTCACTAATTATTTTTGGTAAAATGTCACATTTCTATGTCAACTCAATCATGTAGAGACCATGATGTCAAAACGAGTCTAACAGCACCTCGTACGCTATCGCATACGTATAAACGTAACTACTTGTATGAACATAATATACATAAGCTGAAAATCCTCACCTTGGTGGAGGGCCACCACACTCCACCATCTAATGGTGGAGGGTACTAAAGTACGTACTTGTAAGCTGGAAGGTATATGTAGCCCATCTTTCAGCCAGGAGAAGTAGACAGGCTTGTCCCCGGAAGTGATGCCGCACAGCACCTGGATGGAGCTGCCCTCCACGAGGTCGCTGGGGAACGTGAACCCGGCTATCTTCGGCGGGTCTGGAAATTTATTATCAATCAGTCGAATTCTTGACCCGGAAAAACAATGACATTTTATACTTTCATGGACGTGGACATTCAATTTTGAGAATGCTCGTCCTAACCCTGCCAGGTTTATCGTGAATATTGTTATTTTGGTATTGAAGAATTGCGGTATCTTATATACGATTCAGACAGCTACAACACGATTGAGAGGGCTTTATTTTCAAAGAATCCATTATCTTACGTGACTTTATTTCATCGGTAACAACCTCTTATTACCCTCGCGTCTTGTCACTACTTTGTTCACAATTCATACATTCGCTGTAGACATGTATAACTTTAGCAGCATTTACCCGCATAACCTACACGGGTTATTCTACTCATAGTAGTAGTATGGTATATAGCCTTTCTCCTTAAACGGGTTATCCAACAATGAAATAATTATTCAATTCCAATCTGTAGCTCTAGAGTTTGGCGCGTTCAAACTTCAGCTTTAAAATACCTATTGGTATAGATGATCTATCATTTATTGTTTATAGGAACAATTGACTCACTCCTAACGAATATCTGCACGTCCTTCTGCGCGTACTGCCCGGACGGTGCGGTCACTCTGCACGAGTACAGCCCGGCGTCCGCGGGCTCGGCGGGCCACAGCAGCAGCTGGCCACTGCTGGACAGCGTCCGGCCGCTGTTGCCCACGTCCACTCCGCCGCGCTGCCAGCGGATCTCACTGGGGAACAAGTGCGGAGTTAATTACAACAACACATTTTCACGTCAAACTGGCGATACTCCGATACGTAGAGAGAGCCCAGCTGCCAAACTTTGTGACGGTGTCAGTTGTTTCGGAGCTTTGAGTATGTAACCAAATGAAGACGCAGCGAACGCATACGCCGTGAACACACACGCCCTTAGCGCAGAAGTCTGCCAAATTCTGAGGGACGGGGACGGGGACGGGGGGTCTCGGTAGCCGCCCGCTAAGCACTAATGCAATTCAGCTACATAATGCACGTACTCAAAAATGATGCCTCAAACTAGATTATAAATCTCTCATTTTGTTTCCGAAACGGAGTATGGGTCGTTTTACTTTTGGCAGATGTGAAGCGCCAGTAGGTGGCCTCTCCGGTTGGTTCAATACTCAAAGTTTCGGATAAATGTTTAAGGATCGTGATCCTTCTAAAAATAGCCAGGAGCTAATTGTTTAATAAGCTAGTTAACATTTTTATATAATCGTCTTAAAAACTATCCACTAAAAACAAATGTGAAAAATTCTAACCTTTTATATATAGACTAAATAAAAAATATAGTTTATATAAACATTTCACATTTATGACGTTTCTAATACTGCAAATCACCCAACGTCTGGGAAGTATGTACCGTAAGTAAAACATTGAAGATATTAAATTTAGTATATGTACCTATGTATATAGTTGAAATAGGACTTCATTTATTTAGATTTAATGCTATTTTAACAAGGTTCGCGTAAACTGAAAAAAAGTGAAACTAAATATAAAAAACAATGAAAAACCAAATGTAAATGAAACTTATAATGTTACTAAACAAATGCACCTCCATCAACCTGATTGGAAATCCGGAGTACGGGCAGAAGATCGTCGTGTTGACTCCCGCCACCACGCGGACCGGCCCGATGTTCCTTATCGACGGGGGACCTGAGAGAACAGTAAAGGCGGTCACACACTCAACAGATACAAAATTTTCAGTTAGAGATAATGACAGCCTGCATCCATGCATGTATCTGAATTGGACCGGCACGACCCAGGGATACCTCTCGCTTACACGAAACCGGTGTAAAGTGACAACTGTGTTGTCGCGTTTCGTACGGTGTGTAAGTAGCCGGTGGCCTATGGAGGAAGGAGGAAGAAGGGGGGCAACGCATCTGTACAACCTACATGCGGATGTTTATTGGCGTCACTAGTCATGAAAATAGCTCCGATTGCTCGTTTGCTCTTATACCCCTTATACTTTAAATAAACACACTAAGCAGATACTATAAGATCTTATCTGGGTATGAAACCATTCGTCAATATATTATGTCTACGCCTACAGATACTTGACGGTAAAATATAAGTCATCTGAGTAGTGTGTGGTGCTTCTTGAGTTTAGTGTAGCGAGCGATATTGATAGATATGCGCTCAGATACAGATATCTTACCGCATCTGTATATTGTGTCAGACTTAAGAGCCTTTACGCCTTCCAACGCAATTTGCCTTGAAAACAGTACTTTTTAAACACCTTAAAATCATGAACCACTTATCTTATATTATATGTTACATACTAATAATTGTAGGACATTTTCTTGTCTAAATAGTTAGTTGAAAAAATATTTCAATTAATTTAGTATGTACGCATTCTATCATGATTACTTATTAGAGGTTTGTTAATTTCCCTTTTAGCATCAGATTCGAAGCTCAAAATATCATAAAAGTACTGAAATATATAATTAACAAAAAATAATAACCACTTGATAAGATCCTTGAGAGAATAGTTAGTAGAAAAAAAAATTGAATTTGGTATCTTATCTATGAGAAATTAAAATTTAAAAATGTGAAATATTTCAAATTTTATATGTATTTTTCGACGATATACCTTATTTAATTTAATATAATAATATCTTACCACTAAACTAGAGCATATTCTTTACAATCATGCATTTAAAGTTTTGATTATTGTATAGTAATTATTTTTCTGTAAATTTTTTAAAACGTCTCTAAAACACTGGTCGCAAACGAAATCAATTCAGTACGTGGATCATAGTGGGTTAATTTAATTATAGAATATACTAACATTATATATATGCAACTCACACGGTGATCCGTATGTGTGGGTTTGAATTACCCATGAATTACATAAAACCACGTGCGCAAGGCGTAAACGCTCTTAACTTTGTAAAGAGAAATAAATTTCATTTCGTCAGAAAATATTTGGTGTATAAAATACTTAAGATCTTTCGACTACAAAAAAAAGTTTTATTTCGACGGAAAATGTTGAAGGTTATAAAACCAAATAAAACGTTTAACTGTGAAGTTTTCTTTCAACAGAAAATAATACCCATATTAACTTGATTTTTTTTAGAGGACTTTTGATTTCATAAAGGAGATATTTATTTATACCTACAAAAGGTATTTAGTAAAAATTCCAAAAAAAAAGATTTTTCGAGCACGAAAGTGCTAATCTTTTTAGTTCTAAGTTGATGACGATATGTCTAACATTTATTTTGTAGTAACAAGATAAATGCTGTGATAGTAAGATATCTACATGTTGCATCTGGTTAATATAATAGGTCGGTAATCAACACAACGCCCTAATGACGAGTACAAAGCCTAGAGTGGGGAGGGTGTAATTAAAAAAAGGGAATTGTATTGTGTTATGTTATACAAAGTTACTAATTGTGAAATTATTAAAAGTAAAACTACTAAGTGATTAATCAATGACTGACATTTCTGACCCGAAACCCTGTTACTACCCATTATGAGTGACCCCGAGTAACATGTGGAAGCGATATACATATTAAACGAAGTCAGTTTATGCCAAGCAACAAACGTAATTCCCTTCCTGGAATTAATTCCCGATGCGGAACGAAAACCACGAGACCCATCTCTTGACCTCATTTTTATTTTTAGAAAGGACATCTTACTTTATTATCCATCTTCCCCGGTCTAGTGAAATCTGAAGGACGTCAACGGTAGCCCTTGTGTCAAGATACAAAAATAGATAAAAATTATATTTGGAAACAGCACAATAAGAAGAACAACAAAATAAGAAGGAAAATTAAAAAGAGTTAGAAGGTACATACACAACACCATACTCTAAGATTCATACAACACGTGTCAGTCAGTGGTCATGAAGATGGGTCAGAGCAATCATCCTCTGATCTAGTCAGGTCTGCGCGTCGATCACCTGCCACTCAGTCTTTTACTGTCCACTATTCCAGTCACAATAAGATTTTCCAAGGTATCATTCGACAAAATCAACAGCAATCAGAATACATCCATTGCTGAACACAGGCCTTCTCCAGATAGCACCACAGGTCGCGGTCACAAGCTGCTTACGTCCAGCGGCTCCCCGCGACTTCGATAAGGTCATCAGTTGGGGGCGAAGGCCGTCCAACCAGTGTTGGCGCGCGCTGCGCTTTCCACCACCACTCGAGGACCTTTCTGTCCAGCGGTAGTCAATAATTAGCTTTATTTGTCCCCCAACAAAAACGGCGTAAGGCTGCGGCCTGGACGCCAGCATCTAAAGCGTCTTAAGCATCAAAAGCGTCTTAAGCGTATAAAGCGTCTTAAGCGTCTAAAGCGTCTTTAGCGTCTAAAGCGTCTTAAACGTCTAAAGCCTCTTGATGGCCTGGCATCGTAACACTGTGCCGCCCGCACCGTCGCTTTAAACGCTGCCATTCAGGGCGCAGCCTTAGACAAGCCAAAATAAACGACATAAAGCCCACCATAAACGTTGAGCCTGGTGGAGTGCTCGACGCGGCCGCGCGAGTTGTGCGCGCGGCACGTGTAGCGGCCGCCGTCCTCCGCGCGCACCGCCGTCATGTTCAGGTAGCTCACCACGTCGCCGTTGGAGCTCATGAACTGGGTGATGCTCCTGGTGATCATGATTAACGTTAATATACAGAGGTTCAATAGTAGCTAGGTTAGTCATTAAAATCAAGAATCAACCGTCCAATTGCTAATTCTTTCCTGAATACTAATTGCCTCGCTTTGACAGCCTTTTTATAATATATTGAGGGAAACGAGCAGTCGAAGCCATTTTCACGATTACTATCGCCCATATACATCCGCATAGGTTGTAAATATATGTTACCCTTCTTACTTCTCCCTCCTGCAACCGGATATTTAGTACCTTGCGAAATGCGTCAGCACAGTTCGCACTTAACGCCAGTATCGAGTAAGTAGTGCCTCCTCGGTCGTGTCAGCCCGAGTAGGTTGCAATGCAGCGTGGAGCCTACCACTATACTCGTTTACATTTACCTCTCATACAAAAAAACTCTGACGATAGTTTTTTTAACTTCCATGTGCAAAGTTCCTACAGGAATAATAAATTGTATTAAGATCACATATTATAGCATCGACTAAGTCTCATCTTCACATAGTGTGTTACAACCCAGTAATAAATGCGTCTAAATCCTTTAAAAGCTTATATATAACAAAATAATATAAATGGAAAAGCTTGTACCAATGTATGTTTGTTATCCTTTGACGCAAAAGCTACCAAACACATTTGGATGAAATTTGGCACAGATATACGTTTCTATCCGAATTAATAACTTATTATTTATCTCGAAACAACGACTTGCGGGACAATGCTAGTCTATATCTACACTAATATATAAAGAGGAAATATTATAATATTTCGTTTGTTTCTATCGAATAGGCTCCAAAACTACTGGACCGATTTTCATTATCCTTTCAATAATGAAAAGCTACATTATCAGCAAGTAACAGCTTATATTTTATTACGAAAGAATAACCTTTTTTAACGTATATCGTAGTAGTCGATAGTATAATGTGAGGTCTTATTTACTCCCCGATAACTAAAGCTATTAAAGCCGAGAGGTACCGATGCCTATAAACATCCTTTATCCGTGTCATGTGAGCGACAAAAAGACCAAGGCATTCGCCTGCAATGTGGCTACGTCATTATTTCATCATCATCATCATCAGCTGCCCGACGTCGTCCTCTGCTGGATATAGCTCTCCCCAAGGGAGCGCAGTAGGTTACAGTCACAAGTTGCTTGCATCGGTTCTCCGCGACTTTGCACAGGTCATCAGTTCACCGGATCTAAGGAGCGTCCAATACTAGTCTGTGTTACTGAATGATGTCACATTTCACGTAGTGTGACGTCATCGCTCACCTCTGCGGTGTGGCGTGCTCCTCGACAGGCTGCGAGTCGAGGAGCCAGCTGTAGCGAGGCGGAGCAGTGCAGCGCCAGCGCCGGCCCCCGTAGTAGCGCAGGCTCTATGTGAGTTACTGTAGTGTGACGTCACCACTCACCTCTGCGGCGTGGCGTGCTCCTCGACAGGCTGCGAGTCGAGGAGCCAGCTGTCGCGAGGCGCAGCAGTGCAGCGGCAGCGCTGGCCCCCGGTGTAGTGCATGCTCTATGTGAGTTTCTGTAGTGTGACGTCACCACTCACCTCTGCGGCGTGGCGTGCTCCTCGACAGGCTGCGAGTCGAGGAACCAGCTGAAGCGCGGCGGAGGTGAGCCCGAGGCGGAGCAGTGCAGCGCCAGCGCCGGGCCTGGATGTAGCGCCTGCTCTATGAACGTGTAGTGAAGCTCGGGGGCCGTGTCTGGAATGTTAACAATGCTGTGAGAGGTGGCTACTGGTGGATTGGGCTAGAACGAGAAGGGTAGTTTGGGCCCGGCGTGAAATTATAGCTGTTTTCCTTTTAGTAAGAGGTAGTGCCACTCTGTAAGTAGCCGAGCTGGACTGGCACGACCGAGGAGATACCTCTTGCTTACACGATACCGGCGTAAAGTGACAACGGTCGCGTATCATGTGGTGTGAAAGTAGCCTGGGGCCGTCCCATGGAGGTAGGAGGAGGAAAGAGGGCAACGCGTCTTTATAACCTCTATGCGGATGTCTATGTGCGTCGCGCGTAGGTAGCCCCGAAAATGCCCCTGACTGCTCGTTTGCCCCCTCATACCACAAAAACAAAAACACAAAAATCCTGGCTTGTGAGTGTCCGAAGGCCCATTAGGCAAAACGGAGACGAACATTGGCACTTTGAGGTTCAAGTTTTCTTATTAATTATTAACGAATTATGTAGAGGTAATTGCATCGTGTTCTTCGCACACTGTGGAAATTGTAACTGTATGTAACATTTACACAGCAATAATATAGGGAGGGTAAATAATACAGGGACATTGTAACATAAAGTTTTTGAACACACAACTTTATAACGACGCGGTTCCTATTCTTGTGCGCAGTAAGTTTCGGGACTGAAGTCAGGTCGCCGGACGACGGGTCACGGTAATAATATTGGACCCGAAATATGGTAATTTTATATTGCTGAGAATCTATTTTCAGTCGGAGCCATTTTCGTGACTATCGGCGCACATAGACATCCGCACCAAGGCGTGGCCTCCACCTTCCCCCCTTTTACATGAGACGTCGGCTATTTATACCTATTCAGCATGGCACTACCTCTTACATGATAAATAATGGAACAATTATAATTTTACGTAATTAATGACATACTTTCTCAGAGAAATTTCTAGGATACTTCGAATTTTATTTGACAAAATATGCCATTTGAATCATACATTTATGTTAGGAGATTTCATTTACCTAATGTTTAATGTAAATAAATGTGTATTTCGGACCAAATACTTATTTGTTAGTAGCTTCGAGACATTTAAAACTAATTAGTAACCATCACAACTACAACAACACAACTTTATGCGAGTTCCCTATTGGAATAGGCAAATAAAACAGAGTTTTAAAAGATATATCGATCAATATCAATAATACAATTTTATAATTATGTTGATAAACAAATGACTTATCGTCATACAATTGGCATAAATGCAATAAATCATTAAAAAAAGTAAAATCAACCGTTGACCATAGTTGCTGTAAAGCTGAAACGTTGGCTTGTAAAATTATGAAATAAACCGCGATAAAATCCGTTAAAGTTGCTTTATTGAAATGTATAATATTCGCGTAAACTTAAGATATCATTATAAAATAAAGTAAAGTAAGTATAATACAGGGGCAAAGTAATCTTGTGTTCTGAATCAACAATAAGTATGGGGAAACGTTACAAACAACAAACATGCATGCATGTAAACATGCATTGTAAACATGGGGCTAATGTAATTGCACGTCTCTAAACACAACGCACATGAAAATAAATATGGGGACATGTTTACATTCCCGAAAGTACTTATTACATAACAAAAGTGTATCTGCATTCTGTTTAACGTAATTAAAGCAATATTTGATTTTTTATGAGTTAGTGTACACACGAGTGGAGAAGCAGGTGGTAAGTGGCTATTAGTGCTATAGATATTTCCAAGGCTAGAGGTATTTCAGTCGCTTTGCCAGCCTTTAAGCAATAAGTATGTTCTTTTCTTGAAGATCCTTAAGTATCGGATCAAATTTACCGAGGAAGGTAGCTGGTTCCATACGTTAACGCGGTAAGTAATAGCGTATAAGCCGCATAGTTAGGTACTTTGAGTTCTACTGTAACGTACGTGCTCGTGTGTTGTAGATTGTTGTGATGTCTGTAGCTGAAATTCTGCTGGTACTAAGCCGAACATTTCTTCAACACTCCAATAAAATACAATAAAAGGTGCTAAATAAAAGTTGTATATTCGGTGGGAATGCCCTCGTGATTTAAGCTCCACACGTAATTGAATAACGTATTTTATTTGGCATGAGATACGAGTTACATGCGGCGTCCACAGGTCATAAATCATAAGTGTCGCAGCAGAATCCAATCAACGCGGGAATGCTCTCTAAACAAAGAACAGCGTCACACGGGATCATCTATCATGAGATTACTCTTCGCTCGCATTAAATATACAGGGGTTTATGTGTACAATATATTGCTTATAGTTTGATTAATGTTTTAATCATCCGTTAGCATTGCTATTTCTGTTGATATAACAACAGTAGCTGAAGTGTAGGTAAGTGAAACATTTGGCTCTTAAAGAAAAAATAAAATAAAATGGACCTCAAGCTCAGATCTAAAGAACGGAAAATTAAGTACGGAATCCCAATTCCCACAAGGTAGTATTTTAGAATAACTACTATTCCTATATATAGTATATTAAGTATATAATATGAAAATTAAAATTAATCACTCAATGATCAATTGTATTAATGAAACATAGTATTACGTATCAGTTTGCACGCTGCCTACTGCATGACATGTTGGGACTCATAAATATTTTTGTATTAACTTGTATTTATACGTGTTAAGGCAAATAAATGTCTCGAAACTTAATTATAGCAACAATATCTTTCGAGCTATTTGTAAAAGTTTGTGGCCGATTGCGAGGATCGAGCGATGGACGGGAACGCATCTCGCGTATGTAAATAATATATAGATTTTAGGTAAGCGTATGTGCTGAACTGCCTCGTGCTCTAATGGTTAACCTTAAATCACTGATCGTGAGGACCTGATTTCGATCGAAATAAAAGGGTTACTGGGATTTTTTAATTTATAACAACAGTCCGAAATTGAGGAAGTTGTCGATGAGTAGGAGAGCAGGTTAAGGTTCGTCGGTCCTACGCCTGATTTCTCTCCGGTCCTCTTGTACTACCATCCCATTGAATAGGGCAATGACGGAAAAGAGAAAGTACTCGTGTCTGCGCTCATACTTAAGCCATATAATATGTCGTGCGTAGATAGCATGCATCTATCCGGGAGCCGCCATAGCCGAAATTCGGCTTGGAGGACATGTGGTTCATATAAACGACTGGCCAGGCCTCGTAATACTTCGTAATTGTTGTCTACACGGGATAGAATTTTCAGACAAATAAAACTACATTGGAGAATCACATACATATTATTAAATCACTGGATTCGAAACGAATAAGGAAACACAAACGACGCCATATCCATGGTGTTCCCTCATTATTATAGCCATAAGCATGATCCTGCAAATGAATCAAAGGCATTAAACAGAAATTATGAGGTTGTAAATCGAGGATGGATAAGGTTTGCGAGCTCTTTATTACAGGGATGGCCGCTCCGTGCCGGACGTTGTGACAGGCGATCTGTTGCGGCTTGCCACAAGCCACAGGATCCAGCGACAATAGCGATGCAGTTGCGTAACTATAGGGTGATAATCCGGCAAAATTTCATGCGCTCCTGCCTGAAGGGGAACCCGTTAGCAGAAGGATCCTAAGATACATTGTTTTTCGTGTTAGGAGAAAGATGGCTTCATCTCATAAATTTGACGGCTACAGACGTTATAATGACGCTACTGTTGTAAGTAGTACAAAAGAATTTTATCTTTCGTTTGGTACCGGTCATCGGAAACTAACCAGACAAAACACAGTCAGTATAGCTGGCCGTTAAGGTATCATGTACGCGAGAGATAGTTGCTAGATAAAGGCTGCAAAGCAATGTAATATTTCTTATAAAATAGTTATTCATCGCTGTTTTAATTCTGAAATAAAATGCTACAAACATTATTTCCTAAAAATCCGCTGTCGCTTTTAGCTTAGCTCTATCTGTCACTTGGACTAGTGCCCAATTTTAATCCTTAAGACTATCATACTCAGTTATTAATGATAATTAATGTCTCTTGAATGCTTCATTAAAATATTGTTGGCAATATAGATTGAATTATTTGAATTTTAGTGATCTTCATCATCTGTTTGGGGATATTAAACACTAATTAGTATCAATGTATTGGTGTTTCTCATTTTATGAACATATCAGTAGGCGTCAGTTGTAAATTATTATCTATCATCTGTGTCAGTCATATTTTTTAAACTGTCATCTAATAGATATCAAAGAAATTTAAATACATCTTTGCGAATTACTTTAGTTCCTCACTAGAGACTCAACACCGCGTAAGAGCTAAGCACAAGGAAATAAAATAAGCATAGTAAAGAATAATGTTATTATCGCTCAAGCTGGTAACTCAAGCTCATTTTATAAACATGACAACCTAATTGACCCATTGATGGTATAGTGTGAAGGCAGTCATCTATCTACAATCTACATTAACAGTATTGTTATGCTGAGCGTCAATGCTTTCACGATTTAATCCTCATATACTGTCATACATAAAAACGATTTAATATGCGCATATTGAATCGTTTTTTATCGAGCAAACTTCAATAAGTCTTACACAGTCATCAACTGACGTCGCTACCGCTTGTGGGTCGCACCCTCGCTCCGTATCACTGTACTGACGCATGGCCTATCTGTATACTGCAGCAGGCTTTAATCAATAACTGGCCAATCCCAGGGCTCATGACACAATTGATTCTAAATCAAGTATTATGTAACATTCTAAGCAGTACGACGTCATAGAATCATGTCGTTGTGTTTAAATATTGTTTAATTGTAAAGAATATTTCAATAGACGTTTCCACAACCTTGTTTTCAACCGGGAAAGTTCAGATACAATACGGCTTAGTCATTTTATATCTTAGTCTAGATTTTTATATATTTATTTTGACTGCCTCATGTTCGAATGGTAAGTATGTTCAATCATGAAAAAATATGTTATAATAATATTTTAAATTTCAAATATAATTCAGTCCGGAGTCGGAAAGTTGGCGATGTTACATGCCCGTGCCTGGGAGAGTCGCTCCGGTCGTGTCGGACTGCCGTCCTATAGGAATATAAGAATGAGGGAATAGAGAATGCAATAGTGTTCACACTTGTGCACTACAATACGTCCTGTTTAGATAGCTATTCTCCGTAGACATGGCCATAGCCAAACACTACAAGCACATAACAACCTTTTTGTAGCATAGGTAATCAAACAGTTAGATCGTGAAATGGCCTGGCTACACAGGTTTTATAAGCGTCTCGGTTAGCCTTGAAGAAACTTAACTTACAAATAATAATCTCAAAACTTCAGTTTAATAGGCAAATTTTGTAATTTTAAGTTAGAGCACGCTGCATGCATGCAAGTCGCCGAATTGAGCCGATACGACTGGAGAGTTATCGCTCGCTTACACATAACAGCGTAACGTGACAGGTGTGCTGTCTCATTTCGTGCGGTATGTAAGTTGCCGGTGGTCCAAGTAGGGAGGTGGACGAAGGAGGCCAACATCTGCATAACCTCTATGCGGATGTCCCTGGGAGTTGGTAGTCATGGAAATGGAAGCGATTTCTCGTTTGCGCTGTAATATTATATACTTACCTACTATAAAAAAAATAATTATCTGGAAGCATGTAATATGTGGTAGTTAAGACTTAACTACCAAATAGCTGGTTTTATAAGTAACACTAAAGCGTAGTACTTTAGTGTAACTTATAAAACCAGCCTTAAACTTCCCAAATCTAATTAAGCTTTATGGGATGCGCTCACATTTTATGTATTCACTAGCTGCGGCCTGCCGTTTCACTCGCGTAAATTTCGATATGGTGGAAAATAGAAAATCATACTATGGCATCACATAGGAACCTTTTATTGGTTTAAAAACTAAACTTTTAATCCATGTTACCCTCTATATGTGTTCCAAATTTCATGACAATTGGTTCAGCAGTTCTTGCGTGAGAAGGAGTAACAAACAAACATACAAACTTTTGCATTTATAGTATTAGTAGGATTTTGGAACACTCCACATAAGCTTCGCTGCGAATTTATCGCACAGGCATCATATTAGAGCTCTGACAAATATTATCCTACACATTACCTTGATTTACAGTCGTCTGCGGGTACTTTGTGGCTCAAAACCTAAGTATCCTGACTGTTAATTAATGGCTTTGTCATTGTTAAGCTTAGCACGAGTCTAGGCTAACGTAGCTAAGTCCACTATAAGCTTATCTCGTTGCTAACGTCCACTAACTATCATTAATGTATATTCTTTTTATATTTACAGGGTAATAAAATTGTGAGCTTCGGATTGTTCCCGAAATAAGACCCTCTTTTAAGGCAGTCAATACGCGTGAGAAAGTTGATGACTTGGAAAACAGTATGCGAAAGTTACAAATTAAAAAACTTTAACAGATTCTAGGGAGACTTACTTAGTACATTTTAATACGAATTGATGAGTATTACTTACTATTATATTACTTAATTAAGTAACATAGTCACGGAGAAGAGCACAGAGAAGTTAGATTGATAATATAAAACTATTTGTGTATCGAACTATAATTTATTACTTTTATGCAGTGATATACGTTTGTGACCTACTAACACTTAAATTACTATATTTGATATTTTTCACTGTCAGTCAGTATATCATTCCGTTTGTTGAAGATAATTTCTGGACTAGCTGAAACGATTTTGATGAAATTTTCACTAAAAAATAGAGGAGTCTATAATATGGTACATTTTATATCTAAAATTTGTCACAAAGGGCAAAAAGTATTAAAGAATCGAATAACGTATAAAACTACCTCCTCTAGTTCTAAATAAATCTAGACATATTCCGTCTAAGGAGTTTTATTTCGAAAATAAAATCACCCATCCCAGGCACTCAATGAACAATCACCGGTGCTCTTAACGTAAAGGAAAAATAATCGGACCGCTCTTTGGTTCTTTGTCTGATCCAGTTCGGATAAGAAGCTGACTGTTGCCGTTTTCTTTCAGTTGAATAAATTTGAATACTTGATTCCACAATTACACAGGCTGATAAACGCCCGACTGGAAATATGCAATCGAAAATGCTTTTGCATTTTATAATTGGAAAATTCATTCGGTCGTACAAAATGGTGCGACTCTGCTAATTGTTGTGAACATTCTTCTTTAGCTACCTTCCAGTTATGAATACAAGTACTAAAGATAGTCTATTATAAGATAAAATGTACAAGGTTCTAAGTTTGTGCAAAAAAAATATTATTTAAATATCTATCTATTTAATAAAACCAGTGATAACGCGGAGATCGAAATTCGATCCAAGTGAAACTTTTTTTGTAATTAAACATTAAGCATCATAGGACATGTTATGTCATCGTAACTAAGGTAAACGCATAGACAAAGAACTATTGTATTATCTGTCTACGGGTAAACGATTTACTAGAATTTGCAACATTTGCAAAAGACACAGAAACTTCATCAATAATTACGTGTGTTTCGGTTAGCCTTGAAGAAAATATCAATGTGTCAAATGCATAGTCGTGTGTATTTTTATTTAATAAATTAAAGTACTTTATAAACATTATTATTAAAAAAATATTAGCGTTCTGCATTTCACTTACATGTAAACTATACGTGTGCCAAAATTCAGACTCATCCGTTCGCGCAATTTTCTTAAAAATGTTCCCGATGTTTTTGCTTCACGTATTAATATATAGGTATACATATTCCAGTTATACTAAAGTATAAAGTAAAAAAACGTTTTGTAAGAAAATTTCAAATTTATAATGTATTTTATTGCTTTATATCATTATTTCTTTATTTATACAGTAGATATAAGTAGGGAAACTCTTTGTTATTATAGCATAAGGGGGTAAACAACTATAGTAGGCTTCTCACCACAACACT
>LUGF01037049.1:67007-80917 GCA_001625245.1 Calycopis cecrops
AAATCCATATGAATAAAAAACGTTCTTGGGTAAAATCTCGTAAAACGTTTCGGAACGAAGTTACGGCACTTTAAAAATATTATTAATGCGAAAGTTTGTATGTTTGTTTGTCTATTTGTTTGTTTATTTGTTTGGAGTAACAACTCCTTCACACAAAAACTACTGAACCGATTTTCATGAAATTTGGCACACACGTAGAGAGTAACTTGCATTAACACATAGGATTTTATCCCGAAAAAATATTTCTATGGGATGCCATGGGATGATTTTCTGTTTTCCACGGGAATGAAATTTACGTAGGTGAAATCGCGGGGCGCAGCTAACTAGCTTATTTAAATAACAATCCAAACTTGTTTCTTCTTTCTACACTTACTCGCATCGTAGAAGTAATCGAGGTTTCGAACGACGCGACGCAGTGAATGGGTTGAAAGAAAATGCTAACGTATGTATTTACTTATCCATTCATCATGTCCGTATTGATATATTTTGGGGTAATAAGTTTTTACTACACGGCAACTCTCACTAAGCGCACACATGTTTTGCGGTTGTCAAAAAACTGGCTTCATTTGACTGTTGAGAACGCTCCGTCTATACTTTTTATTAAGTCTATGAATTAAAGTACTTTATAAACATTATTATTAAAAAATATTAGCGTTCTGTATTTCTCGTACACGTAAACTATACGTGTGCCTCCGTCCGCGCAATTTTCTTCAAAATGTTCCCGAAGTTTTTGCTTCATGTATTAATATATAGGTAGGTATACATAGGTATTCCAGTTATACTTAAGTATAAAAAAATATCCAGTTATACTAAAGTAAAAAGTAAAAAAAATGTTTTGTTAGAAAATTTCAATTATGAATTTTATTGCTTTACTAGCTTCCGCCCGCGACTTCGCCCGCGTGGTTTTCGGACTTCAAAAATGATTCAAAATTTTAACTTATTATGTTATTCTGATATGAAAGATATATTACTGTAAAGTTTCATGAAAATCCATTCAGTAGTTTTTGTTTGAAAGAGTAACAAACATCCTTACAAGCTTTCGCATTTATAATATTAGTAGAATATCATTATTTCTTTATTTATACAGTAGATATAAGTAGGGAAACTCTTTGTTATTCTTAAAGCATAAGGGGCAAACAAGTATCGTAGCCTTCTCGCCACCAACACTCATAGACAGCCGTATAATTGTTACTTCTCTTCTCCTTCTTCCTACCAATGGGTGGCACGCCGGTGACATCCTATTATATACAGATATCATCCTTATATTTCACAATAGACCCTCACCTCCAAGCCTGAGTTCCGCGGCCGCCTGCGCACTATCCAAGTCCCGCTCCGCGAAGCACTGGTACATGCCCCGGTGCGCGCGCGCCACTCCGTGCACCCTCAGCACCCGCTCCCCGCCCCCCACCGGCACCCCGTCGTGTAGCCAGCGCACGCGCGCCTCGCCGCCCTCCACAGAACAGTTGAACGTCACCGAGCTCGCAGAGTTTGCGATCTGCAAGAGACAAATAGTCGGTATAAAAAACCTGAGAAAGAAGCCACTGCCGCCCATAGACATCCGCATATTTGTTATAAAGACGTGTCGTGTCGCCTTCCCTCATCTCTTTCTATAGGCTTCTAGAAACTAAGAAACTGTACGAAATTCGACGCGACTGAGAAGCTATTTCTCGCTCCCACGCACCATATGCCAGGAGGCCTGGCGCATACGATAGAAATCTTAATCTACTTAGTTTAGACATTAAGTATGTACCTGAAAATTATGAATAATGAAATATAGTTTAATTATAATTATTGGAAAATAAATGATTAATTAAGTTATTTATATAATATGGCTAATTTACGACATGAAAATACCTACTTAATCCCTCTTGATAATACCACGACTTTGTGGGTCCGCCCGTGATCGTGTGTGGTCAACAAAAGGTCGGGATTGCGAAGTATTTGAATAAAACGCGGTTATATCCATTTAAGTACAAACGGATAATCCGTGTACTTAAATGAATTATTATATCACTGCTGCCGCTTTTTGTATTGTCCTTATCACATGGACCATGGTATAAAAGATGGTTAATGGCCTATTTTTATCTGACAAATAGCCACAGGCGGAAAATAAATAAGTAAAAAAATGAGTTTACTCTAGTTTTTGGACTACTACTGCATTGTAAATAAATAAATAAATCTTTATTTGTACACACACACTGCATGGACACAGAAAAAAAAATCTCTAATATATAACATAAATATGTTCCAGCGGATGATGATAATGATGATGATGATAACATTAATAAAATGAAAAAAAGGATAGTAAAAATTTAACAAATGACTTAAAAACACACATTCACAAAATTGTCTATAACAATAAATTAAATAAGAATAAAATAAATGTAAACACTTATAAAGGCGTAAGGTAGTGTATCCCACGAAAAGTTAAGTCGTCGGCTTCTGCTAGGATTGGGACCCTGACACTGATTTTCAGGAGCACCACAACATTTTTCTCTTTTCTGACGGTAGC
This sequence comes from Calycopis cecrops, assembly GCA_001625245.1. Lineage (NCBI taxonomy): Eukaryota > Metazoa > Arthropoda > Insecta > Lepidoptera > Lycaenidae > Calycopis > Calycopis cecrops. Next base: position 69,520 of record LUGF01037049.1, read on the forward strand.
GGACAGCATAAAAATAAATGTACTAACCAAACGATAATAATTAATACGTAAAGAAATAAATGATTTATCCGAATTCATCAGAATGATTATTTTTTTGTTTCGCGGAGAAATGCATTTACGCACTGTCATTGTTCCTGGTTTGGATCCGATGGGGTGTGTGGGACTCGCGGGGGAACCCACTAAACTACCCACTAAAACCCCGCGGGTGCCATCGGCCGTCTATACTGAGGTCCCCAGATCTGTCAGCAACAGGGCAATCAGACGAAGGATAGTATTTATTGAAGTAAAACCACAGATTAATAAACTTCGATACGCGCGATATGGCATGGGGGCAAGTTTGGCGCGAGCGTTACAAAAATCACACATCGGGCGAGGCGAATGGACGTTGTCATTCAAATTCGATTTAAGTAACTTTATTTCATTTAAAAATAAATATTAAATGACATGTTGTCATTGTAACTATGGTAATGAAAACCAATAAATAAGTTTTACTTCAGTAGTGTGTAAGCAACGCGCACACTCTTTTTTTATTTTATATATAGTATTTATTAACTACTTGTTGTTCCATGCTATACGTAAGATATGTTGATGGATGATGGATAATTAATATGATGAAGATGTGCCGAACTGTAATCTACTGAGGTATCGTTATAATATATGAGTCGTCTTCATGATGTGAGCTGGGGAAATTAAAATACATTTTGAGAAGTCGGGTATTCTGTTTCTCAGTTTAATTAAGTAATTAAACATACGCTAATAATGTTTGTAATACATCTATTTTCATTTCATGTATTTGTTTAATAAGATGTAGATCTAATGTCAATTTACTTAATCTTAAATTTGGGTCGTATAGCCAAGTTTGATGAACAACCTCGCCGCTTTTATTTCGTGTCTCCCCCTAATATATCCCACCACACAGTTACGAACATACATAAACAAAATGTATCGCGTGTAACGAGTGTAAAACATCGTCACCTCATCAATAATTCAGGGTTCTTGGCGTCACCCGCCGCCGTCACCCGCCGCGTCACCCGCCGCGTCACCGCCAGTACGGATTACCGTTTACCGGATTACGTTATTAAACTTTGATAAACTTGAGGCTAAATATAGAAGATATATGACGTTGGTTTTATGAAAAATGATCATTTGTGAAGGTGATCTCCGGTGTAGGATGAACGGGAGTGGCAGGAGTGCATCGTCTAAGCATTTATGAAAATAAGTCGGGTGATAAAGGCTGACGATAATGATGATGATCACGATGATTTTTTTATTAGTGATCACGAGTGAGAATGATTAAAATGAAAAAGCCGTTGTAAAGTCCTTAGAGGACTTTACCAAATATTCTATACGGAGAGCTGTAGCCTAACAAATATAACTCCTATATCCTACTGCCCCTATCCGGTGATGTTGAACGATTATGTTCATGAAGCGTGAACAGCCGTGATTATTAAATTGGTAAAATGTCACGAAAAAATGTAAATAGAGCTGGTCAAAGCACCTGTGTGCACATATTTTAATTGTACAGCTAACAGGCAAAGTGTAAAGGTTAAAAACCAATTAGGGCAGCCTATTTACACACTATGTTGTCTTAATTCCATTGTTAATCATATCACTGGTTTGGTTACTAACCATATTATTAATAATCATTCTGAACAAAATATGATCTATGTATTTCCTAGCTCGCTTCGTTAACTGTTATTATAATAATTAGATAATTCTTTAACACATGAGTCCCGCCGAGTTTGTTTCGCTGGTTCTTTTCAGGGCAGGTATAGGGGTAGGTACAGGTAGTAGATGTGTATTTTTTGACGTTCCAAAATATTTATAATTATATTTTGAATAAAAACATTTTCATTTCATTTCATAACTGTCCAGATATAAAACTACAAACAGCGCTCAACAGAAACCCGCCTCCCCGTGCAAATATCCACGTACTTGTAAAATACGTGGGGTTAAAGCTGAGACGTGCAAATCCGCAGACGATAAACAAACTCAAACGTAATAAAAATAACGCATCGCACACTCCTGTCCCACTCCGAATCGTCTGTATTCGATCAGTGCAACTAGGGTTACCAGGTCACACGTGAAATACGAATAGACCATATAGAGTTGCTGAATTTTTTTTCATTCTAACAATTGCTATATGGTGATGCATTTCAACTGAATTGGGCTGGACCTTATATCACGAAAGAGTAAAAAAACCTAACAAAATCTCAATCCAAATTCCAAACGCTACGATTTAAGATTTTGCCGGACAAGCATTTTTATTATATTGTTGCCTTCCTTTCTTCCTCTTCTTCAATAAGCCATTGAATAATCAAACAATCAGGCAATAGCGTAAAATTCACTTTATCATGTGAGCGAGAGGTACAAACAAATAAATTTGCCATAGCTGAAAACCTTTTAAATGCAAATACCAATCACTCAATACAGTTCCACAAACCAAAAATCCTCTCCACCGACCGTTAGGTATACTATTCGAGCAAGGTTCGGGAAGCAATCTAAATAAAAAAAGCATAAAACTTTCAATCGGGAGTTTTAAATTGCCTGCATCATGGAACCCCGAAACAAACACGCCGACACGTCGAGATGTATAAGTCTGTGAGACAATTCGGCTGCAATGTTGGTATTACTTCTTACTAAAAGCATTCCCAAATATATTATCCTCCGCTATCCGAACGCCTGGCCACCCTAACCGAAACTTGACGCGGTCACGACGCTCGTCGAGATCGGAATTCTTATTTTTCAATTTGGTCGCAAGGATTCACGAGCGTCGCGGGTTTCTCCAATTGAGTATCAATAAATTGAGTCAGTGCAGTCGACAACGGCTCTTGTGATATTATGTTTGCAATTTATAACACCGTTGCTTTTATGTTCTCCTGGTTAGCTAGGGGAAATAAAGTTCAAAATGGAGATGTGGCTTATAAGATTTTACCTTTTTTCTGGAGAAACTTTTTAAGAAACTAGTTTTACAGTTAATATTATAATAATGCAATTGTAAAGTGCACTTCTCCACGACGCGTTACATATTTTAATATTATTGCCATATTTTACCTAACTTCAGATCTGAGGATTTTAGAACTCTTTTTATTTACATAATGTTTCCGCGTAATGTAGTTTATGTATTTTATGGGTCAAAGTCGTCATGATCTTTACAGTACTCCCAGTACTGTAAAGATCTAGTCTTCTCATGTAACGAAAAGTTAAATGAAGGCGAGGCGTAAAGACAGATTTTGGAAAAAAGAAATAACCAGCCATATTTTTTTGCAGCGTTTTCGACATAAAAAAATAGTAAGATAGGTATAGTGCTACGCCGCACGACCTGTCTATAGGCTGTGACTGCTCGTTTTCCCCTCTAAACTGAAATTGATTTTTATGGGCTTCATAAGAATGACTTCGACTTGTTTGCCTCCATATAATATAAAAAATCAAAGTTCTGTACTCACCTGTAGCTGAGGATGCACGCTGACCACCAGCCTAGACCTGACCCGCAGCCTTGCGTCTCTCCGCTGCTCGCCGTACTGGTTGTGAGCTCGGCACGTCCACACGCCGCCGTCCGAGAGCTGCGCGCGGCGGATGACCAGCACCTGCTCCGAGACCGAGATCCGGATGCTGTTGGACACGGGGCTGAGGCGGCCGTTGGTGTGCCGGAACCAGCTAAAATGTTGGCAAGTTTTAGGACTAAAGAACTCGTTGGCATCTAAGTATTTACTCTAAGCAACGAGCAGTAGTAGAAAATTTCGCAGGTATTCATAATATAGTATATTCGCCATCATCAGTAATTATTACTTAAGAGCTGGGAATACTTCGCCAAGTCCTTCTCTTCTTCGAAAAACATGACATTTAATTTTTTTTCTGATTTGTATAACTGCGTTTCGGTCTTCCTTTGCGTCGCTTCACTTCAATCTTTTCTTCTCAGACTAAAGAGTCTGGATGGAAGAGTCTGTCTTGGATAGAAAGCTATCCAAGATCTAAGGATGTCTTTAAAAAAATGTCCTGCTATAATTAATGCCCGCCTGCTTTAAATTTTACTTAGTGAAACTCCATCTCCTTCACCTTTTCCAGCACTTCTTAATTAGTGACTTTTTCCATCATGCTTATCTTTTGCATCTTACGCAAACACTATACTCGTAAGTCATATAATGTAAATGGAAAAACTTTCAGCACCATGTGTAGACGAAGCTTTAGCTTACGGCTTTATACGCTGTCTGAATATTAATGGGTGTAGTCACCATAAAGTTAACTACGCGTGAGGCCTCATATGCTATACCAGCTAAAAATTGGTACCTGTAGGTCGGCGGTGGACTCCCGATAGCACAACAGACGAGTCGGATATCACCTCCTTGTGGTACGATTTCGTCTTCGGATATCGTCAGGATCCTGGGCGCCATGCTTCCCGTGGCATCTGTAAAGTATATTTTATCAGTAATGACAGTTATTAATGACAGAAAGTGACGGCAACATATAGAAGCTGGTAGTCGCTGGAGACGAGGATCTGAATACTGGGTTCAGTGGCTTGCAAATGTTCCCTGCATTGTATGAAGAAGATGGAAGAGAGAGAGAGAGAGAGAAAATTTTGACTTATAAGTTCCTAGGTGAATGTATGTAAATTTAATCCCTAAGTGGATGAAATAATAATGAAATATTTTAAATTTCTAAGAAATTTTGGAATATTGTGCGGGTGAAACCTCAGAGCGCTTGTAGTCTGAAATACTAATAAGCCGTCTATTACTGCTTACGATTACTAATATGAATTCATAAATTCACAAACATTGTAAAATTAAAAGTCGTGTGAGCATATCGTCTTATGTTCGCCCTATGCTGAATATAGTCTTCCCCAATTGTGTCACCAAATCCAAATGTACACGCTATTGCACTTGGTCTTCAGCTCATATCCAGTCTCTTTCACTCTGCATCCAAATCCATCTAGGTGGAGGGCGTCCTACACTACACTTACGGAGGTGTGGGCTCCACTCCAGAGTTTGTCAACCACCGCAGCAGCTATAAGCTCTGCGACCGATATTATTGTCCCACTACCCCTTAGACTAGACTTGCTAGATCTAAAAAAAACTGCTTTTATGTCAGCATACTTAGTCTTGAATAGGATACTTTCGCAAAATGTAACCAGATTTTAAAATAAAGGAAGGTATTTTTTATTATTAAATTAAATTTTTTACATTTTAATTACTCGTGCGCGATAGGCTATAACTGTGGACCTGGTTGGAATAACTTGGGACCCCTGCACTTTACCGATGTCTAATATGTCGAGTACGGAGGCAGCGAGCGGGACGTCGCATTCCAACCAGGTCAGGATACTACTAGAAAAACTCACGGGAGACGGCGATCATGGCGGCTGCGCTCCTCCTCTTCTCTCCCGTCAGCGCGTGCTGCGCCTCGCAGGAGTAGGAGTTGACGTCGTCCAGCCTCGCGTCCCGGATGACCAGCACGTCTCCCCGGCTGCCACCGATGATGTAGCGCCCGCCTGGAGACAACATATTTATCAATACTGGTTACTCAAGAAAAGTTTACATGAAATTTCGAAGTATTATTTTGGATTATTCTCATAGTTGTTCTGTGACTGTTGAATATTAAGTAACAATACCTTTTTTACAAATTCAGCTGCAAAACAGCATTGAAACTACCTTCTATAAGGTAGATATTATCGTGGATCTTTAGTTTATTACTTAACTTAGACAAAACTCTGTGTTAGGTACATCTACACTACTTCAGTTGTTTGACTATGAGTTGAGTCAGCATTGGAACAGTTTCTTGCAAGACACAACGTCTCCAGCTGACATATAACAAAGTAACTAGCGCGACGGGACTCTCCTAGCGGAAATTAAGCCCCGTCTTACTGAAGCAAAGTGCAGCTATGCTTTCGTGATTCGTGTAGTATGTAAGTAGCCTGTGGCCCATGGAGGAGGAGGAGGAAGGAGGGCAACGCATCTGTTTGACCTCTATGCGAATGTCTGTGCTCGTTGATGTTCATGGAAATGGCTTTAACTCCTTCGTTTGCCTTTTTTTTATAGCATAAGGGGGCAAACTAGAAATCGGAGTCTTTTGATGACTACCGACGTCCATGGACATTCGCATGATTGTTACGCAGATGCGTTGGCCTACTATCACCCCCCACCCCAGTGGGCCACCGGCTACTCACAAACCGCACGAAACGTGACAGCAACGCTGTCACTTTGCGGCGGTATCAAGTGAACGAGAGGCACTTCCCCGGTCGTGCCGGCCCAATCCAGTTGCATAGGAGGATGTGGTGTCATGCACCATGCATGGCATTACCTCCTCCTATGCAGCATGGCACTACCTCTTCCTGCCTTCTTATACTATAAAGCTGAGTCAGCATTGGAACAGTCCCTTGCAAGAACCGACGAGCCCAGCTGGCCAATAACGAAGTGAACAGCGCGACATAACCGTAACATTTACATTCGCGTCCACCCGCCGGCTAAGTACGGTCCTCGTAAATCGTTCATGACTTTGAAATTAGGGGACAGGCGATTGGGAGCATTTACACGTTTATCGGGACCCTCTTAGCGGAAATTAAACGTCTTACCTACGTGCGCCTGGAAAAGAGGTTTCATAGTTTTTTGCGAGAAGTAGTGTAGTTTAGTGTCGAATTGGAATGTCACTGTCTGGTACCCCTTTCTAATAAGATACCAGAACACCAGACGGGACAGAGGGGGAAGTAGGAAGGAGGGCAGCGCATCTGCGGAGTTCTATGGGCGTCGGTACTCACGAAATTGGCTCTGACTGCTCGTCTGCTCCCCTAAATTCCTCATATCGGGCATCTCCTAGCGGAAATTAAACTCCGTCCTACCGACGTATGGTTGGAAAAGAAGTAAGTTTTGTGATTGCGATAGTACGATCACAGAGTAAAGAGACGTACTTACTCATGTGGTACGATATACCTTGCTAGTACTGGCTCGTACCATTGGACTGCTTGTACAAAGTCGCGTGTTTACAGCTAATGAATCGTTACTGGGTTTTAACAGTTGGTAGTAAGTCGTATTACTTACCTAATGTAATTAACATAGAACTATTTATTTTATAGTATGAACTGGCAAACGAGCAGTCAGAGCTAAATTCATGACGCATTTAGTGCGGTTTGTGAGCTCTGATTGAGGAGGAAGAGAAGCTTAAGGGTAGGCTCCAACTTTAGTAAGAGATGTTACTTTAGTAAGAGATATGTGGATGGCAATGGGCGTCGGTAGTCATGAAAATGGCTCTAACTGCTCGTATGCCCCACCCCCTATACCATGAAGATAACTGCTCGTTTTTCCCCTTATCCTACTAATACTATAAATGCGAAAGTTTGTATGTTTTTTTGTTTGTTACTTCCTACACGCAAAAACTTCTAAACGGATTTTCATGAAATTTGGCACACACATAGAGGGCAACTTGGATTAACACATGGGTTAGTTTTTATCTCGAAAAAATGTTCCTGTGGGATGCCATGGGATGATTTTCTATTTTCCACATGATCGAAATTTGTAACAATGATAAAAATGTTACTGTATATCCTTGCAACTGAGGATTTCTTTTTTCGTTTACTGATTTCTTTTATTTTCATCAACATCGTGTCGCTTTACTCAAGATATAAGTCAATACGGACGAGATGTTCGACGAATCTACCAGCAATCGGCAATAAATCACTTAAAGATATTTAAGGAAATCGAGATCCTGACTGTTCCAATACGTTTTGGAAATAAAATGTATGTCTGTTTAAATATCAACGTTTAACAAACCGGCTCAGCTCATTCAAATTAGGCACAAGCTATGTTAGTACCAGTCATTATTTATTTATTTATTTAATTTGGAACACCAACACATACATTACAACAATTTTAAATTCTACATTGTTTATCAGATTTTGATGCATGTGCCAATAACTGGCGTACACAGCATTCAAATTTATGTGATCTACATGTATATTATGCTATTCTAAATTAATTATTATCTTAGTATAGGAGGCAAACGAACAATCGGAGCCATTATAATACAACTTTTATTATAATTTACTTTAAGGTCAACTAGAACATGGTTTTGCTAATCACATATAGTTTTAATGTATGGAGAAATAAAAAAAAAAAAAAAACTGCCGACGCGCATAGAAAACTGCAGAGTTTACACAGGTGCGTTGACTTCGCTTCATTTTTCATTCATTCATTCCAATGGAAGGTTGAAATGGAATGGAAGGTATCCATACCGGAGACTTACACAGAGCACGAAACGCGACAGCACAGCTGTTATTTATGCCGGTATCATGGAAACGAGAAGTATTTCTCCAATTGTGCTGGCCTAATTCGTAAGGAATGGCGTGACACTACCGCTCGCTATGAGTGCCTAGTCCAATTTTGGCTACAACGTCCAGTATGTACAGACACTAGCCAAGTTCTATTAATTTAATAATACACTCAAGTTTGGCGGATATTTATGATGCTCGAACGCTCCTAAGCCTTAAAAATGTAACTGCTTCAAAGCAAACTATAAAGGTTTTATAATACGGTGCATATAATATAAAGCGCTCTCAGCGAGTTCACCAGACGAAGTTTTCTTAATATCGCGGGTGGGTTATACTTTCCAATATAAACTGGGTATTCCAAGTTTTATTGCCGAAGTGGTTTCCAGGTCATGCTGCGTTGGCGTTACAGCTTAAGATGCAGGGCGGGGAAGTTTTTAGCCTTAATCAGTCTATCCGAGTGCTTCTTTTAATTATTTTATAGTATAACAGGGAAAGGAGGAGGATCTTTTTTATCACTACTAACACCCATAGAAATCCGAATACGTTCTCAAATATTTTCTCTGGTTCTCTTCCATCGTCCTTCAAACTGACCATTAAATAAATGTACCATCATCTCACTTAAACAAAACATAATTACCAGCATTTTGGTAGTAGTTTTTGAAAAATAATGTTTTGTATTAAATCTGAGGTTATAACTATTTGGAATACTCTTTGTTAACGACTGAAAGCGCGGTACCTATGTAGTAAGTAACGTGGTAAGTAGGTAGCCCTACCGCTCTGACATCGCGTAGGTCTCCTGCACATCACTTCATATCCGTCTTAAGGAGTAAACTTCAGTCACGTGTAAATTATCCCGTGGAAGCTCATGTATGATACACAGAACCTGGATGGAGTCCGATGGACAGTCCGACCTTAGGAGAACACCGACTACTAAGTCACTGTTGATAGTGAATATCTCTTAAGTGGATACCATTTTCCTGTCTGATTTTTTATCAGTGATAAATAATTTTCTTCTAAATCGATGTTGATAAAATTTAACACGGATATAACTTTAATCTAAATAATATAATATGTATTACATAATTGCTAGTTAAATATTTTTATTTGCTGTTATTAATTTCTTCCTATGTTGTAACTATTTACCATTGGTGTATAAACAAGTTGGATAGCTTCAGCGTTCGAGCGATTTGCAATAAAAATTGTTGTGAAGAAATCTTATACAAAAAATATTTCGTCTTTATTAATATACTTTTATTATTATGTTTGGTTTAGCCATCTTACTTTTATTTTTTTCCTACCAAAATATGCCGTTGTTTAATAATAATATTTTTATATTATGATACATGAGATCCGAGTCAACAAACATGGCGTCCATTATGGCGGGATAGAAAATATTGCCGCGTAAATATCATTTTTAACGAGTGCTCTCGCCTGTTAAATTTACAAAGACGCAAAATATTTATTTCATACAAGCCCACATCAAACAGCTCGCCAACTGTCCGGGCTTCGATCAGATAAGTCACAGCTCCGGAGTTTTTCAATGAATTCTAAATGTGTAGACCGTCTCCCTCTAAGACTCACCGCACACGCGCTACTTTTGACATCGACGATCGGCGATTTAGTCGCTTATTAGAAGCTAAATGGAGCGACCAGTACTCACAACCGTTACTTAAAAACGTAAAACGCGGTGATTTAGTCGCCTTGAGACTAAATCGAACTGCGAGAGTTGCGTTTCGAACATAGGAGAAGTCGCTAAAACGCGCGACTTAGATACCGCGACTGAACGCAGAAAGTCACTAAATCGTGATGCAACATCGATGTAGTCGCAAAATCCCCGATCGACGCTGCTAAAAGTCGCTCGTGTGCTCTCGCCCTAACCACGAGAACGTTCCTCCCTCTCCCCCTCGGTCCGTGCCCATGTCTACTGATGCCCGATATCATTGTCCCTCTTAAGAGCTCTCTGAAGCCAGCTTTTGTGTAAGTTTTTGAACTTAACCCACTATGGAATAACCGCATGCATATTGTTGAAAATAAAGGACAAACACGTAACCTGTTTGTTGAGTTTATCAGTGTTACTGCCCTTGAATAATATACCTTCAGGCCTTCACTTTCTATTTTCAAATAATTTGTAAAAGCTGTAATATCAAGAGAGAAAGAGAAAAGCTACATATTTTTAAACTCTTATTCCTATTAGATAAAGCATAATTCTAAATACATAGATATGTATATTCTAATCTAGTATCATCTTTTCGGGAGTAAATTATGGTCCCGAATTGAATGAAATATCACAGTTCGCACTGAAGGCCACTTGGCAGCCAGCGAGTAAAATGATAAACATCATTATATGGCTTCACTTAAGCTGGAGTTTACACTTTTGTTACATTAAACCGTAGCGTATTCACAAAGCGAATCAAAAAATCGTACCGTGAACAAAGGTTAATTAAAATTAATTACGTTAATTAAATAATTTAATGAACAAGAGACATCGTTATTATGAAATTTTAAGCGGTTTATCATGTTTAAATTCAGTAATTATTATAATTTTCAAACATATGCCTAATTACCATAATTGTAGTTCTATTAAGCAAACACTAAAATAATTATTTATTATTTATATGTAGAATTTGGTCAAGCGAAAAGAAAAAATACAAGAAAAAAAAATCACTTTAATAGTTATTTGAATAGCTCACTTCTTAATTTTTTCTAATACATATTATTACTTATTTATTACTGACTTTGAATTTAAACAAAACTAAATACATACCATTCTCTATAAACAAAAGAACACAGCCGAACGTTAACTTTAAATTGAAAGCACATAGTTGTAATTACCCACAGCCAACTTGTACATGTAACGAAATTGATCGAACCACTAGCCTAAAATATTTAGGAGTAATAATAGATCAATACCTTAGGTGGACTAAGCACATAGAGCGCGTTTGTGATCGTATCCGAAAACTCACGTGGGTTTTTAGAAAACTAAGACATGTGGCCAAACAAGAAACCTTAATTTATACTTACAAAGCACTCGTGCAATCAGTATTAAGCTACTGTGTACTCGTATGGGGAGGTGCTGCAAAAACTCAATTAATTTATCTAGAAAGAGCGCAGAGATCACTATTAAAGGTAATGTTCAACAAAAAACCA
>LUGF01037049.1:92193-109894 GCA_001625245.1 Calycopis cecrops
TCCTTTCTAACCGTCGTTGATATAAAAATAGAAGCGTTGTGGGTTTCCATTTTCCATTCCGTTCAATGTAAATAAAGGAGCAAATAAATGAACACCTTCCAGCGGCCGCCGTCGTCGTCGTCGGTGGCCTCACCTCTGCAACTACGTCAAAGACGAACATTAAAGTTGCATTAGCGCTCACTTTTATTGAAACTCGGCTCTGTATCTTATTTGCGTGTCTCAACTCGCGCCAGGTTTAAATTAAACTGCCGTTGATCTCGGCGATATTGCTGATGAAAGTTTCAACTGTTTCGTAATGGCGGATTTCTTGAGTTTTTGTTTGTAAGGGGGTAAATTTTAGAGTCCCTTTATTTTATTGTAAAAGCGTAATTAGGCAGCCATTGTGTTTTAAAAGGGGGTTGGTGGATTTTAGAGAGAGGTGGACATGAGAGGTGTAGTCATATTGGGTTTAGTTGTTACATTAACAGAAACATTTGTTTTTAAACTATAGCATGGCAAACGAGCAGTTGGATAATTTTATAACTCCCGTGGCATAAACATAGAAGTTATATAGTTTTTGTATTCTCCTTCTTGCTCCTCCTCCGATATGGGCTACCAAATACATACCACAAGAAACAAGATAGCACAACTGTCACTTTACGCCGGTGTTTTTTAAGCGACAGGTATAATATTAAAGGGCTTCGGTCGTGTCGGCCCAACTCGGCTGTATTGCCGTGTGGCACTACCTCTTACAAATTTTGTGAAGCTTGGTATATAGTAAAAACTACTATTGATATTTTCGGGGAGGTACTTACCTCTTGCGCTCATTTTTCCAGTATCACGTGAAGGCTGTTTTTTATGAAGTAGTGAACCCCTAGTAATTTTTGTTTGACAGAGAAATGCATTTATACACTGCTACCAGCAGGATATATATAGTGTTTCCATAATGCTAGCAATAATTTAATTATAAAAATTTAAAATAAACAATTTTAAAATGTAAACAAGCCGACGCTGTTATTATGTCACCAGTAACTTTTTAATTTCTTCTTCTTCTCGCTGAACTTAATTTTTCCATGGTATGATTGTATTGAACTTACTTTCTTTTATTTTTATTTTAAGTTTAAGTTATGTATGTATACGTATATATTAAGCACGCCCTCATCTCCAAGCAATATATCTCTAAAAGATGGTTGCCTGGAAGATATTGCTTTATAGCAATAAGGCCGCCTAATTGTACATTGATATTAGTATTATAGATATTATATTTAAGTGTTTAATGTTTGGTGTGCAATAAAGAAATATTTATTTATTTATTTATTACCAGCATTGGGTGATATTCATTAAACTACTAAACTACTATAATTGTTAAACTACATATAAAATCAAAAACTAGTCACAAATCAGTGTATTCGAGTCATCATACTTCCAAACCATCGAAGTTTTAAAATGTGAGCCAATCCACAAACCAACCATCAGCCTCATCTTTCATCTGGGCCGGATGCATCTTGGTCAGTTTCCTAATTTAATTGACACTTTGATCATTCTCCTCCAACGTCAGTCCCTTTCTACTTAATCAGTTCTGACTCCTGCTCCCAATTAAAGATGCATCAGAATTATCCTTGCTTACTAGTAATGTACTAATCATTCACTTTAGCATAACATGTACATTAACATAGCGTAAATTGTATTATTTAATGGTGTTTATAATGGAATAAATGTTATCAATGTACTCGTATATACGTCCATTACATCTGTCATTACGAATTCACTGCTCCACCGTTAGACTCTTACAATATTAACAGCGAAGGACCATTGTGAATATTGTAAGACTCGGGTATACGGTTATAGTTGCGGTCGGGGGGCTAAAATGTAGCATTGCTGTTAGAATATATTTTTTAAATTTTATTTACATTATTTTTATTACCTTCTTATATTGTTCTCAAATCATGCCAGCGCGACTGTTAATGTATCTCTTACTCACATAATCCAAGTAGATTTTCAAGCGCTAACAAAAAAGTAGACCCACGTAGTATCGTTTTTCAAACCTAGTTTTTATGCAGTGTATGTAAAGGTAAAATAAGCTAAGGTAAAATATAAAGGTAAAAATGTGCGAAAAGTTACATGCTCGTATAAGTGAGGTTAGCATTCAGGAATAACATAAGGCGCATATCCAGCTTACGTCACACTGGCGTGAAATAATTGTTGTAGCCCTCGCCAGGGTTTTTGCCGGTAGCTGGCTGTAGTAAAAGGTTAATAAAATTTTAGATTGTAAAAATGGTAGTTAAATTTACCACGATATTGTAGATATGATTGTTTGAGTGTGGTCGAAACTGTTATTTATGGAAAATGTTTAATTACAGAGGTGGCATTTTAGGTGCCACACTTTGGGGGCGGGTTCGCGACAGTCTCTGAAAGGCTTATGATAATTGATGCGAGCTACGGAAACAATAATATTATGTTTATCCGCGAACTCGTGTACACAACGGCGCCTTAACAACAGTATGTCTCTAATATTCCTTCTGGCAGTTTCCGCACATATTTCCAATGTATTTGCATATACCAGGATTTTAGAACCCATGACTATATATATAATATATTATCAATTGAATATTTGCTGGGTTTATTTACAAAAAAAATATAAACAGCAAAAGTTGGCTAATGATGAAAGTAGCAGTAAATACTTTGAAGGTTGTTCCGAAGAGTGAACGAAATATTACAATACCGTTTCTTAAACATTGACGACTTAAGACTGATGTGTCGGATATCCTGATGTCACAAGCTATTAAAATTAATCAAAGTTTAATATGCAGTCTATTTATGAATTTAACAAGCCCAAGACTTCAGAAGCATTACAGCAACCACGGTAGACTGAAATAATACCTCCTTGGACCCCAGGGTCATTAACCATAATATATAGGTCAAAACTGTGCCTATGTTATAATCATACTTTTATCTATTTATTGTATTAACTATTTTTTTAAATATTCTTTTCTATAAAACACTATACGGAGATAGGTAAGAGCTGGCGTAAAGAGAAGACTTTTAAATAGATGTATATGATGAACATTGGTTATCATTAATCTACTATTAAATAATCTGACTTCTGCTATAAAATAAACCAAACGAGAGATTAATAACCGATTTAATTCCTGCTTCGGGATCAACTAATTCCAATCATTCTCAACGCGGAAAGAAGAATGGCTAATCGAATTCCCCCGTTTAATCGGGAAAATTGTGAGCCATAAAGAAAATCACTTGTTCTGTCGCGTACAGCCTTTCCCAGAAGGAAATCTTAATTTGCGCCCCACGAAAAAGCAATAATCGACCGTCTGGCCTACGAGAAAAATTAATTTCGATTTTATAAGGTACTCGGGGCTGGCAGGCTTCCAGACTGGAGGTGGTATTGAGACCGGTGTTTATGTTCGGATTTAGAGAGCGCCGTTATTGTCACGGGCATTTCAAAGATTGCGAGAGAATTTGTAGTTTGTTTTTTTTCATAGAAAAACTTGTACTTCTACGATGTTTTATAGCTTAGCGTGGCATAACTCCACGTTTTATTTTTTATTAACATTTTTTTTAGTAAGAGGCAGACGTGTCACAAAAAAAGACGTGTCCCGCTGCACCCATGCAGCGATGCACAACACTGGCGTAAAGTGACAGCTGGGCGACGCGTCCGTGTAGTCTCAGTACTGATGATTTTGGGCGTCCGCAGTCATGAAAATAGCTCCAACTGCTCGTTTGCCCCCTTATACTATTAAAAAAAATACTCATACTTCCGTGGCATTTTAAATTAGGTTCAGACCTAATCTGTTATTACATTTGCGTAAGCCGTCTCACAAACTGTATAGTCACATAACTATTGTTTTCAATTTGATGTTGTCATATCGCTCGTAATTATAACTAGTCGACCCAACAGCCGCTGTCTTGTCAAAATAAGTATGTTGTCATGGTAACGTGTAATGTTATGTGGCGGAATTGTCAATCGGTTATTTTGCCCTACAACAGTGTATTTCAAGTCGAGATACCGACTGCAGCATTATGTATATTGATAAGTTCTAGCCTAAATGTTACCGATGACTAATACCTATATTACAAAAAAGTTTCATCAAAATCCGTCTAGTAGTTTTTGCGTGAAAGCCGAACAAGGCACAGGATGACGTCTTCTACAGTTTTATTACATGTATATACATATTATTTCATATAAGTTTCACTCGATAGTTCAAAATGAACAAAACTTTTCTCTGAATTTAATATACGGGTTTATGGCACTTGTGCTATAAAACGAGTATACGATGCCTTAAGTAAGTGCATCATAGGACTTCACTCCGTCCAATACTCTACTTGAATCACATTTATGTTCTATATACCTACTATTATATTTATACTCGATATACAAATAGATAGATAACAAGAACCTATTTAAATTTTATTTATTTATAGGTTAGTAGTCCACCTTCTTTAGAACGGCTAGTAGTCCAAGGAATAGTAGAGGGAACCAGACCACGTTTTTCTTATAGAATAAGGGGGCAAACGAGTAATCGGAGGCTTTGATGACTACCGACCCCCATGGACATTTGCATGATTGTTACTCAGATGCGTTACCCACCTATAATCCCCCTCACCCAATGGGCCACCGGCTCCTCACACACCGCACGAAACGCGACAGGTCAGTAAGAGGTAGTGCCACGCTGTATGCTTGCATGCAGCCGAATTGGGCCGGCACGACCGGGGAGGTACCTCTCGCTTATAGCCGGTGGCCCATGGAGGTGGGAGGAGAAAGGAGGGCAGCGCATCTGTGTCTATGGGCGTCGGTAGTCATGAAAATGGCTACAACTGCTCGTTTGCCCCCCTATACCATAAAAAAAAAAAAAAAGGTCACTTTACGCCGGTAACCAGTGTGCGAGAGGCACATCCCCGATCGTGCCGGCCCAATTCCATTGCATAGGAGGATGTAGTGTGATCCACCATGCATGGCACTACCTCCTCCTATGCAACATGGCACTACCTCGTACTATGTGGCAGAATTCTACGCGGCAGAATACTTGTGCACTGGACTGATCAAATAAAATCCACGGTGGGAATTGTTTGTCAGACTGCTCCAACAGAGAGAGATGGCGGGAGATGGAGCGAAAAGCTGTGTCCATCTCTAGCACCAACGCGCACACCTCGACGTGAACACGACTGCTCTGCCAAGAGCGAAACAATAGAGAAGAAGAGGTCAACTTACCCAAGAAGAATCAGTTAAAAGTTGGATTAATAGAGTATTAGGCACCACCTATGCACCCAAGATAGTAATCGAATACACACAGGTAAGTAAATGTAGTATGATACGTTACGATTTATTTTCCTTATTAACTGATATTTTTTTATATCACAAGGTGGCGAACGAGCGATCGGAGCCATTTTCATGACTATCGAAATACATAGATATCCGTAATGATATGTGGAACTTATACAGATATGTTGAACTTCATGGCCCATCGGCCACTTGCACAACGCACAAAACGCGACAGCACAGCTGTAACTTTACACCGGTGTCGTGTAAGCCAGAAGTACCTCCTCGGTCGTGCCGGCCCAATACGGCTGTATGCATGCAAAATGGCCCTACCTCTAATCTACCTAAATAATAGTATAATATGAATACTTGGCCTCCACTAAGGACTGAGTATTGTAAGAGGGTTGGAAGTTTGTATGAAAGAATTGAAACTTACGCGGGTGCAACCGCGGAACACAGCTAGTTTTATTAGACTGGTATACATATATAACAGTACAGTGTGGCACTATCTCTTATCAAAATTGGGACGACTAACCTGAATCAGCGGCCATGGGAGCCAGAACGGCGCCATCCTTGAACCACCTGGTGACGGAGACGTGGTGGCGCACAGGAGCGGGCGCCGCGCAGGTCAGCAGGGCTGCGCCCCCCGCCACGCCGTGCGTCGGCTGCACGCGGAGGTCCCAGGGGACGTCCATCACTAGAAAAAAGTTCTTTATTAAAATAATATATATTAATTGTATATAATATACATAGATACATACGTATAACGTATGTTATACGTTGCTATGTACTTTACGTAAGTTAATTTTCACCTTTTATGTCTCGGCTAGAGCTGGATGTGATGGTAAACTTTGAATATTTTTTTTAATAAAATAATAAATCAGAGTCATTTCATGACTATCGGCGCCCATAAATATCCGCATACAGGTTATTACAGATGCGTTGCCATTCTTCCCTTTCCCCATGGGCCACCAGCTGAACACACCGCACGAAATACGACATCACGGCAGTTACTTTACGCCGTTTTCGTATAAGCGGTACCTTCCCGATCGTGCCAGCCCAATTCGGCTGCATACATGCATACAGCGTAGCACCACCTCTTACTAGAAATTTTAAAAGTTTAAAAATCAAAATATACCTAGATGATAAAAAAATTGGCTCACACTTTTTATAAACTTATAAAAATGAATACTCAAACATCTTATCACATCATGGTACAACCTGTCTTGTTAAACTTAAAACTCACAAGCCTATCATATACCTGCTATGCGTAAATATAACAATTATATCACACATACAAATACCGGTAAAACGTAATATTAATAATAAAAGCATGTAGGTGTTTTATTAATGCTGTTAATGAAATTAATCACACACTGCGACTTCCTAAATTAATACTCACATAATTAATAATAGGGCATACTAATAGAAAGCACTAATATCCTCTCCGAGCCAACCCCCNCCGCCATTGTGTCCCCCCCGGGCACATGACAGCTGCGGTGTAATTAATTATACGGGGACACCGACATCGGTCTCACGGAATTGTGTTAGAATGTAACCGAGTTTCAGCGGCGCTGTACTATATCGATGTATCCTTATACATGATTGAAAATTCCGCAAGGACATTTTGTAGTGAAATCAAATTAAATGTAATAAAGTTATAGTGACGACAAAGTCTTTGATGTATTCAATATAGACGAGGTATAAGATGTTGGTTTCCCTGTCTTCTTAGAACCTTCTAAGAAGATAGGGAAAATTAGCACCAATTTTTTTGTGTGACAAACGAGCAATCGGAGCCGTATTCATTTCTACCGACTATTGACATCCACATAGATGCTATACAGATGTGCTGACCTTCTTTCTCCTCCCACCTTCATGCGCTACCGCCCATTTACACACCGCACGAAACGCGACAGCACAGCTGTCTCTTTACGCCGGTTTCGTGTAAGCGAGAGGCATCTCCCCGGTCGTGCCGGCCCAATTAGGCTGCATGCAAGTATGCAGTATGGCACTACCTCTTACTAAATGGGTATGAGAGTATAAGTTGGTGATAGTCAAATTATAATACAAAGTTCTAAAAAACTCTCAATTATTTAGCAAAATTCAATCATCTTAACAAGACCGAGATCAAACTAGGATTATGTTTCGAGATGATTTTATACTTTATTATAAATAATAATTTTGCCAATCACTTATAAACTCCGTACTAGGTATACGAGTCAAAGCACCGACGTATTTACATTAATGTATACCTATTGACATTAATACAGTGCGTTCTGCAATTTAAAACGCATTCACCATTTTGCAATTCCAATCGTGATAACCACGATCACTGGAAATTACATCGCATATTATAGCTAATGGCGGATCTGAAATCGGTGACCACACTTTGACGGGATTTCGTGGACAGACTGCATAATTAGACGAAATGTATCAGCTCATTTTATATTGCATACAAAATCGATAGCGCAATTTTTTTGCTTCACATTTACCTATGTGCTTTTTTTTTCTTTTTTAGACAGACTATACGCTGAGGACTGAAGGTCAGTGTAGCTTCATCGATATGAGTGGCGAGCACATTGCACTCGAGCCACTGTATTTATGGTCGATAGGGGGACAGACCCCCCTTTCTTTCCCAGAATGATGGGAGAAGGCAAACCGGACTTATTGGGAATTAATAGGTTATGCTATTATTATCATGGCCGAGGACAGCGGGTGTCCTCACCTTTAACGGAGGGGAGCAGCTCGCGCGCGGCAGCTAAAAAGAGGTCGACACGGGTCTTGGGCTGGAAGAGCTCTATGAGCTATCATGACTGAGGGGGGACCTCTGTGCTGTTTAAATTATTACTTAGCCGTGGCAATCACAGCAGTTACACAGTCACTGGTTTTTTTTGTTAACGAAAGAGCAGTTTATAAATTAGTTAAGTTATTACCTTAGCCACCCAAACTTTACAAGTATAACACGCAGGTAACTATAGGTTGGGGTTTCAATTTTTATCCTGTTGATAAAAATTATATAAATACTTAAGTAGGTATTTGAAAAATCTTAAATGTAATAATATATATTTATCTAGCACCTGTATCACTAATTCTTAGTAACAAGTCTACAGATTATTATAAAAAGCAGTAACTTGTTGTTGTACCTGTAGGTACAAAGATCAGACATACAAATGTATTAAAAAGATTCAAAAAACATTACCACTTTCATTAGCCCTTTATTATTATTATAGAGTCCTACTTTCTCTTAATATACACCTAAGTAAATAAGTACATACTTAATGTATTTGTTACGTCTACATTGTTTGTATTAATGAAATTTCAAATTATATACTCAAATATACAAAATTTGCGAACGTGCCAATTTTTAACAATACCGTAATTGGACTCCGAATTTTTCGTTTGTCGTCATAATTCGTTCTAAATTAAAAACGTGTTGTTCGTACCAACGAGTGGATTTATTACGCGGGAGAAATCAACAGAGCCGAGGGGGAAATTGGAAAAATATCCATCCACGTGTGAAAGAGAGGCTTCTTCTCTTCACCGAATAGTGCGTTCGGAATAATATATTAAATTTGCTTCGTGACTGGGTAAATAGGACATAGTGCGTACTATAATGTTGGGGTAATAAATATCGCCTATGTAACTGGCCATTGTATAATGTAATATACTTCTTTCATCATCATCATCGTCAGCTTTTATTAGTCCACAGCTGGACATCTTTTACAAAAATACCGGCTTAGCTTCGAGGCCCATTGCAAAAAAAAATAATTTTGAACATGAAGAATTTTTTTTTTAGTTGGAATTCTCCTCTGACCGGGACCCCTTCCGGCCGGGAGCCCGTGCATTTTGCCGACTTGCCACCCTGTAGTTACGCCACTGAGTACCGATCTCCAGCTACTTACAAAGATACTTAATATGCTTATACTTAATATATATACTTCTTTACTTACCTACAGTTTAAATAGTGACTATATTCGTGTTGTGCGTAAGGGTTTGGTTTTCTAGGATAGGGTGATAGTTTANNNNCGGCGGGTTCGCGGATGAGTGCGGAAGCGTGCCCGTGTTCCCGTCGTACGTTACAAGGAGACAGCACAGTGGGGGTTTAGCCGGTAAGAGTCCGGCATAAGCTGCTACCCCGGGCTATCCATGAGGATTACCCAATTTGAAAAAAGGATGATGGTGTCGTAATTGATCTATTTTTGCCTATTTTTATGGAATAGATCATGTAATTTTACTTCCAATAGCCAAGCAGTCGCGTATCTTTAAATTGAATCTTAAGTTATTATCATACGCCTGAGATTATGTCTTTACGGGTTTCATTACGAGAAATTATTTACCAAAGTTACTTGCGAAAACATATACAGTTGCTCGACGTTTCAGCCGGGTTACACCAGCCGAGCCCACGGCACAATTCTCGTAAGTTAACCACAAAAAGCTTATAATATATTGTGTGATCAGTAAAATGACACGCGTGAGACCACACCGGCTCGGCCGACACAATGCGCCCNNCCTCGAGCCGTAACGACCCTCGGCCGCGCACTGCACGCGTGGGTAGCGTGTAGTGTCATCACCTAAATTAATCACTTCAAGCGAAGTGCGGCATTAAAGAGACCTTCACAAAGGCTACTGTGACGGAGGCAAAAACTTAAGTAGGGCCGTTTATGTTGAAGAGTATATTGTGCGTGCCCCGCAAAGCATCAGCACAAAAAAGCTTGAAACAGATGCCACCGCAGTTTATTAAGACACGAAATGTGCCCAGCGGTGCGACCTGAATTATATATTCTAAGAGAAACAATAATTTCATTTTCAGGATAAAAATATTTTATTCTTATTATGTTAAACATGTTACATTATTGCAGGTAATTTATGTTTCTGCTATATATTAATCAAGTCAATAATTTGTGCGTAAAAGAGTAACAAACATACATGCAAACTTAGACTTACTTAGACTAACTTATTAGTAGTCTCCCGATGGTCATTCTACGGCGAAGCTTATAAAGGTACGCAGTCAAATAAAAGCATATATGCTTGATTAACTTATTTTTTCGCCAGGCAAATCAAAATTCGGTGGATAAAGTTAACCATTGACGCTTTAAATACAAAATGTTACAATGTAAATAGATGACTTAAAATATATTGATTGGCTTCCATGTTTTATTATAGAACGTTACTCATTACAATAACACTATTTTCGCGGATTTTATCGCGGTTTATTTGATTTTATTACATGTGAATATGCAAAATGCGTTAAAAATAAAAAGACCACAAAAAAATGTTTATTTGCCCTGTGTTCCCATGGCTTGATACCTACATATATGCTCATGTTTGGGACGATTGTTCGCTAAAAGCCATCGGAGGGCCATTGAGATATCGCCAGCGAAGCTCTCAAGTCCGATACACCAAGCAGAGTACACACATTATTTCTCGGCTTCTTTTCATATAAAAATGACAGGTTTTGTTCATTTCGTAAGTATAAGTATACGATATGTTTGTATATTATAGGGCGATCAAACAAAGGGTCCTTTGATGACTACTGATCCCTAAAGACTTCCTCATTTTTTTATAGAGAGTTATAGCCCCCTTTACCCCCTCCCCTCCAATAGACATCCGAAAACTTCGATATCATCTGAGTGCAAGAGGGAAACCACAAAATATAACAACTACGCGTATATTTATGAGCGTATTTACTATAAAACTGTTCCCCAAAAAAGGGAGCCGGGATTTTAATTAAATTTTCAGCGTATTCTTAAAATGTATTCAGCCAAAATAATAAGCGGCGATAAAATTATACTTTTATTCAAATATAAGGTGTTTATTCTATTAGCGGGCCTTTCGATATTGCGGGCCAATCTCGAGGCTTTACGGCACTCCCGTCCATAAAGATTCTTATTTGCATTCCGGCCCAAACGATTCCGTCGCATGCCGCCGTCTCAAACGTCTACACAGGTCAAGTATCCCCATCTCCACATTCGGATCTGGCTTCTATTCAAGAGGCATTAGGTGGTTTTTACAATACGCGTCTGGCGATAGGTTTCGAAGGCTCCTGATGGACTCGTAACGCTTCGATCTCAAGTGGAAGGTTTCATTACTCTCGCGTTTAATATATCGCTTTCTGTTTCAGGATATGAAGATATCGGAACGGTGGAGCACATATTGAAACAATATCAATATAATATTGCTTCCCAATATTGCTTTTTATATTGTACGGCAGTGCGTTTCCTGCAGTGTAGTTCAATCCATCCGGTGAGATACTCGGAAAAATAATAAATCGTGGAATTAGATAAATCTCGAGGAGATGAGTGTCAGTGAACAAAATATATAAGGATTAGAAAGAATGTCGACTGCCCGACAGCTCGGCGGCGGTGACGTCAGTAACTATATACTACAGAGCACTCACCGGCCTCGAGCCGCATGTCCCGGGAGAGCACGGTGCCGACTGTCCCGGCGGCGGTGACGTCAGTAACTACATACTACAGAGCACTCACCGGCCTCGAGCCGCATGTCCCGGGAGAGGACGGTGCCGACTGCCCCGGCGGCGGTGACGTCAGTAACTACATACTACAGAGCACTCACCGGCCTCGAGCCGCATGTCCCGGGAGAGCACGGTGCCGACTGCCCCGGCGGCGGTGACGTCAGTAACTACATACTACAGAGCACTCACCGGCCTCGAGCCGCATGTCCCGGGAGAGCACGGTGCCGACTGCCCCGGCGGCGCGGCAGCGGTACACCGCCGCGTGGACGTCACTGCGGTATTGCGCTGCGGAGAACGCGCCCAGCCACAGCGTACCATTGGGCAACGCTTCTCTGTAACAATAACACATACATGAAAAGGAAATTCTGAACAACCAACTGGCAGCGAGGCATCTTTCAGTAAATAGAAGCTGATTTTCTGCCACCGATATCCATTCCCACATGGCTTTTTATGAAGATCGTCTTCCGATTTGTCCAATGGTCAATATGAAACCTAGTCGAAACTGGGCAGTCACTTAAAAATCGACTATATTTAGATTTAAAGTCTTCTTAACTTAGTCGTAAATATAACACTGAAGCCCCGATAAGAATCAAGTAACAGTGGTATCATTTTTCATTTGGTGGTTTCTAGCAGACATTTTTATTTTAAATTGTTTGGCTGTATTTTCGACAATCGAATCGTGACAGACTTTTATCCTCATTATCATCATCTACTTCTCTGGTCATCATTTATTCATCAGGTACATTCAGACCTGCAACCTTAGATTTTATAACAAATAGGTTACTTTCTCATACTTGTACAACATACATAATTCAAACATCAATAGGATGTAGGATATTGATGATAAAGGAACGTTGAACAAGTCGATCGCATATTTTAATGAGCCCAGCCAGCCTCCGACACACTTGGCTACAAGTGGAAGCGTTTTGATGACACGTGGCTTGTAGCGTGCCTAATGTAGACTGTATGTTGCTGTCTCACTTCCGCAAACTCGACACGTTCCATATTTGCAAGGTGGCAGACAATGGCCATTTTTACTAAATATAAGTGCAAAAGGTAGCTGAGTATGTGAAATTTGAGGTCAAACAACTATGCACGGACTTTTATACTTAGACACAATAAACAACAGTAAAATAACTAAAGAGGCCCGGCAGCTGTGTAATCTTTTCTAGTCGTACCCCTTCTCCGCATCGAACCACATGGTAAGTGTTACTAGCAGGTCCTCTGATGCACGATTTTTTTCTCAATTGCGCACGAACTACGAACTACGAACACGAACGTATTTTAATGAAATTTCACACAGACATATATCGCGACCTGGAAAAACATAAGTTTATCTCGAAAAAGTTAATAGTGGCTTCGTTATGGATACATTTTTTTAATTCACTCATAGGTTTTTACGATAAATTTAAAGCTATGAAGAAGTTTTAGTAAGAGGTAGTGCCACGCTGTATGCTTGCATGCAGCCGAATTGGGCCGGCACGACCGGGGAGGTACCTCTCGCTTACACGAGACCGGCGTGAAGTGACAGCTGTGCTGTCGTGTTTCGTGCGGTGTGTAAGTAGCCGGTGGCCCATAGAGGTGGGAGGAAAAAGGGGGGCAGCGCATCTGTATAGTCTTTATGCAGATGTCTATGGGCGTCGGTAGTCATCAAAATGGCTACAACTGCTCGTTTGCCCCCCTATACTATAAAAAAAAAAGTTTTGTTATCACGTTTTGTTCGGTCTGTAAGTTTCCGATGGCAAATGGACTATTCCTCTCGTAGGGAGTACCTAATCTGAAATACCTGAATATTTATTCCTGATTTGAAATTTTCTGACATTATTATTTCAAATGTTTTCATAAATATCATAAAAGTAACAAGAATTCAAACATACCTACTCGTATATATGTGAATCCGTTTGAATCCAATTCGTCAACGTTTTTAAATGCGCAATCGTTAACAGAATCAAAACACAGGGAGATTAATGACGAGCGATTTTCGATTTCAATGGAAAATAAAAAATGGCGGAGGGCGAGAAAAACATTGAATGGAACTGACACCGTGGAAATTTCCGGAATGTCAGGTGTCAAAAAATAAATGATTTGAACGTATTTATAACTGTGATTTTTACTGTTGGTATCTCTTTGATTTCTTCACTTTTTAACGATTATATACCTAACATAAATAACTCGGCGATCTCACTCACGTTCGTTGGGGTAAAAAATATCTTTAGATGACTCTAGATTGTAATTTATATTTATTGTGCCAAATTTTACCCCGGACTTGGGTGAAATTTTCAGAAGTTCTAAAGTTTTTACGTAATGGAATAAAAAACATATACGAACGTATACTTGTCGTTCCATTCGATTCAGCTATGCATAATGACTTTGTCTCACATTTTATTTGGTATTCTAACATATTAATGAAAATTAAAAAGATTTAACGCAATTTGTGACACGCGTACATTAATACCCGAAGTTACGCGGTAGGTGGGACTAAGGCTCAATTCACACCAAAAGCGCGGCGAAGCGCAGCGAAACGAAGCGCACTTTCAGTGTCATATAAATTTAAACTTAATTTTCATTAATGTAGTACTTATTATCGAATTCTCGCGACTTTCGCGCGGATTCCAGCGTAGTCTCGCGCAGTCGCAGGAATCCGCGCGACTCGTTCGAGTTTCTCATGCGATAATGAGTATTATAATAATTACTTTAAGTTGAAATTCATATGACACATAAACTGCGCTTCGCTTCGCTGCGCTTCGCCGCGCTTTTGGTGTGAATTGATCCTTAGCCTTAGCCGCGTAAGTCGAATTCGCTTAATACGGGGTATAACTGTATTTACAATATAATATTAACTTTTTAATTGGAATTGAATGTTTTTATGGTAAACTTCGATTATGAAAATATTGAAAGATGAAGCATGCTTAAAATATTTAATTAATATGTGGGTACTTAGTTTTACGAACTGAAGAAGTGATATTTGAATATCATGTAAGTCCAGGTTCGAGTAAGTCGGTGTGGTGTAAGTCGAGGAGTTACTGTATTCATTTTAATTTTCAACAATACTCTCTCGATTTTCTAGTTGATTGATTGATCAATCAAAATCCAAACAATATCGAGTTGGGGTTATGTGGCCATCCCAATTTCAATTTTCTCGGATATCCCATCTTTAGTGGAGCAAACGTGATTGGATGAAGGATCAACGAGTTTCGGTTCGGCTTTTAGCGAGGTTGATATCAAATTGACGTACACTAAATATTGAAGACGGTCATATTAACCACAATTACTTTACTAGTCCATGCTAAGTAAGCTTCAGTAAGAAAGTGCCTAATCGATGATATAGCAATCGAAAAGGATAAACTGAGACTCTACAACTTCACACCCTCTGGGAGAAAAGAAATAGTTGTAAGAGAGCGACTGGATAATTTTAATAACTGGGATGGTTGTTTGTAAGAGGTAGTGCCACGCTGCATGCTCTAGCCAAATTGGGCCGGCACGACGGAGGAATTACCTCTCGCTTACTCGATACTGGAGTATAGTGATATCTGTGCTGTCGCGTTACGTGTTGTGTGTAAGTAGTTGGTGGCCCATATGGGTGGAGGCGGGAGGCATAAGGTGGACATTGCATCTGAATAACCTCTATGTGGTCTATTGATGTCGGTGGTTTGATAACCAGACTGGCGCAGTGGTGCAGGGCTCGGATAAGCGGAGCATATTGCGACGTTCCGAATCCCGCATTGGTCATGGATGTATTATATGCATTTCTGTAAATATCTTAAATATACCTATACAATTTATTAGGTTTATAAAACATATTAAATATATTTCCTTTGTACCCGTAACAGAAGTCCTTACGGTACTTAACACGGGGCTAGGCTAACGTAGTGCAATAAGTCCACAGTTATTATTATTATGAAAATGTCTCAGACTGCTCATTTTCTCCCTTATGCCCTTAAAAGAAAAGAAGTTGCATGCAGAATGGTGGAATTTCAGGATAACTCACTCGATAAATAAGTTATTATACAGGCTGAAATGCAGCATTGCACGACTTTTAGTAATGCGCCCAACACGGATGCAACACAGTATTTCAGACAAATCGGGGCAATTCGATTCGCCCTCCCACTAGAGTAATATCTGGCCGAAGCGACAGCTATGCTGACCTCGTTCGGTGAAAACAGTGCGAGTGTGCATTTTACATACCATAGTAAAAAAAACAACGCAAAAACGTCATGAAAATTGGTATACCAATGAATGATTATGTTTATAATTACGTTATAGTTTAGAGTAAGACAGGAGGAGTTAAGCTTTTGTCTACTACTTTACTTTCAGCTTGTACGACGAATCCTGTAAGCCTTAGTGGAGATTTTTCGTTTCTTTTTAGTAAGACGTAGTGTCAAGCTGCATTGGGCAGGCACGAACGGAGAAGTTTCTCTTGCTTCCATGATACCGGCGTAATGTGACAGCTGGGCTGTCACGTTTTGTTGTGTGTAAGTAGCCGGAGACCCATGCAGGGAGGAAGAGGGCTACGCATCTTTATAACCTCTATGTGGATATATTTGAGCGTTGATAGTCATGAAAATGGCTTCGACTGCCCATTTGACCCATTATATAAAAAAACTACTAGGATGCTTAGCAAAAAACTTAACGTAGCTTTAACTTAAGTTAATTCTATAAGAATTTGTAATTTTTAATTGCTCCATCTCCCCAGGATACACACACACGGCGACATCCTTGTTCATCTGGCCTGGCCGCTGCCAACTTGTCAAACTGGCGGCTCAAGAGACTGCGTCATTAAGGGCCACAGCACACACGCTACTTTTGCGATTGGATCGATGCGTCACATCACTATTTAGCGTTTCTGCGTTCAGTCGCGGTATCGGAATCGAGTAATTTAGCGACTGCTTCGATGCTCGATACATAACACTCGCAGTTGCTTTGCGACTATATCGCCGCGTTCGGCGTTTTTAAGTGTGCGCTGGGAAGCGTCTGGTCGCATTCAGCTTCAAAAAAGCCTCTAAATCGCTGATCGCCAGTGCTAGAAGCGAGTGTGCGTTGGCTCTAAGAGTTCATAATTAAGTGATAGTAATCAACTCATATTTACCGTCGTTTAATTAAGGCCACGTGGGTACGTTAATTGCTTGTTTGATATCGCCGTGTTGTCAGGGCTATTTGTTAAAGGTAATTAAAGCTCGTATGCGGGTATAATTTAAATAATAATGTGATGGAGACTGCCTCGCGGTAAGCGTGTTCAATCACAGACGTGAGGTCTCAGGGTCGAATCCCGGGTCGGATCAAAAACTGTTATTGGAATTTTTCAATTTCTAACAACAGTCCCGAGTCATTAAGTTGGCGGTGTTACACCCCCGTGCCTCGGAGGGCACGTTAAGTCGTCGGTCCTGCGCCTCATTTCTCTCCGGTCGTGTCGGACTGCCGTCCCTTCCGAATATGAGAATGAGGGAATAGAGAGTGTACTTGTGTCTACGCGCACACAATATGTGCACTATAATATGTCCTGCGTGGATGGCTCGTCTCTAAAGATGGCTGCCCTAGCCGAAATTCGGCTAGAACGACTTTGACGAACTTTAAGAAGAAAGAAAGAAAGAAAATAATTTTATTGATCACAATATTACAGACATAAAATGAAATAGACTATTATCAATTAATAAATAATGTGACCAACAGGTGGCCACTCAGCATTTGTCACGTCACTATGTAATGACATGACACTGATTTTCAGTGACCCCTCACTTTCATCCGTTTGAAGCGACACAGTTGACATTTATATTTATACTTACAAACATTGTTAAACTTACAATAAAACACAAAATATAAGGTAATTTGGAACTGTAAATATACTAATGCATACATATAATACACATATACATATATTTATGATTACTGAGTAACACTGGTAATAAATAAATGATAATAATATACACATACATATAAACGTGAACATATACACAAACATGAAGACACTATATATCACA
>LUGF01037049.1:119024-137262 GCA_001625245.1 Calycopis cecrops
TCCGGTCGTGTCGCACCACATGCACTGTTCCATCGCAAGAGAGAAAAGAAGAAATAGAGTGCGCTTCTATCTATGCACACAATTTGTATTGCGTTGTTACAAAGCCTTATGGCCGGTTTACATTATTCCAGTCCAGCGATCCAGTCCAGTACCGGATTGATTACTGGAAAAATGTAAACCGGCACTGGAATGAATTGAAGCCAGTAAAGTTCATTCCAGTGCCGGTTTACATTTTTCCAGTAATCAATCCGGTACTGGACTGGATCGCTGGACTGGAATAATGTAAACCGGGCATTATGTACCACCGGAGCCTAGACAAGAAGGATATTATTAAACACACTCAGATCCAAACATCTCATTATTAATTAAGATTTTTAACAAACATTTAAAGTTATTCAAGTTTATAGTGTTTAATATTAGTATAACAACTCGTAATTGATTTATGGATAAAACAATAATAATTAAGAAATCAAGCATCCTTTACTTAGCACGATCAAAAAACGTTTTATAACTTTTGATGTTAATCAAGAATTTCTCGCCCTAAGTAACGACACAACAACGTTACATAATTTATGATATTATTGAATTTGGCAACCTCCAAACTAAAGGTCACACAAGTTTGTAGTCGAGGCGGCAGCGGATAACACTCCAGCTATTTCTCCGACGCCCCAACTTCAAACAACTTGCGCGATTAGCTGAATTATGCTCGTCACTTTGTTCTTGTGTGAATTACTTAAGATATTTAATAGAAACTTGGAACATTCCGCTGTAAGGGTATGCATTATAAAGCTTTGATTTGCGGCTGGGTTATGTAGGATTATTACTGCGAGTCTCAGTAAAAGGCTGAACACGTCGTAAACTGCTCTATTTTATGGTCATAAAATCCCCGAAAGGCGCGCTTTGTGGACCCTATATTCTGTCTATAACATAACTTCTGATACTTTCTGTCAGGAATCTTTCCGTTTATGGTTCCCTTTGAAATGTTCCATTTTATTGATCGTTTTTTCTATCTATGAGCTTAGTACTCATTAACTACGGTTTTGTGAAGTTTGTGAGTTTTTGGGTAGTCCGTTATAGGCGATAGATAATCACCAAAACGCTTCGAACGATCATTGGTCCTTTATACTATAAAAAATGTATGTGTGTGTGATCCAGCGTCATAAAATTAATCATTCATCCAAACAAGACGTAAATATTTTTAGCAGTGGAACAATGAATAAAATACGGCGATAATAATATCTGTATCTGTCTATACTAATAGCAGACCCGCGAAGATTGATATTCGTTTTAAGTGAAAAAAAAAGTTTCACTTTTTTGTAATTAAATACTAAATATCATATGACATGTTTTGACATTGTAACTGAAGTAAACAATTTATGTAGAGTTTCACCACTTGTAAAAGACACAGAAAATAAGTGTGCCAAATTTCATACTCCTCCGTCCGCGCATTTTCGTAAAAATCTTCCTAAAGTTTTTGCCGCATTAATATATAGATACCATGTAAGCTGAAGTGTTTCGTCTGGTTGATCGCGGTTATCTCTAGATCTAAAAAATAGACCAACTTGACACGTTCTTACGGTGTTGATTGAGCATTTACTGAGGAAGGTGTATAGTGTAGACTTTTCTCTCTATATACTGTATACTGGGCCCAGTGCAGGGGTTAGAATGAGAACCTGACTCCATTGCACGGCTTCTACGTCGGAAGAAGCTGAGCTAGGCTGTCAGATTATCACCACTATTTTGGAAAAGTCCGGTCCTTTAGGGGGGACTGGCCAGTCGCCGATGTGTCCTGTTGCTGACAGATTCGGAGCACATCAGTAGTAGGTTTTAGTTGGTATTCGGTTGAACCAGGAGCCCCACACACACCCACCGGACCTCATTTTCGGTCTGGTGGCAATGCGTTTCTCCGCGAAAAAAAAAAGCACTGAAACCTATTAGAATGGAGTATGCGTATTACGCGGATAAAAGTTCAGTGTGCTGTTAGCTTTATTAACTTAAAAATAATTTCGAAATATCTGTTTTCATCAGCATTCGGAGATTGACATGCGTTTAGGAAGACGAAGCGGACCATTCACCAGATGGGAAGTCGCCAGTGCTCGATGGCTGAGAGTAGCAAGAGATCAATCGTCATGGAGTTTGATAAGGCTGATAATAATGACACTGACAATAACACAAAACGAATACGACGAATAAACGAAATATTGAGCGAATATTAAATATCGCGCAGGCGGCGGGCTCCCGCGGTATATTGGAGTCCAGCGTCCGATAATTGCGTACACGCTCCACTGGATACAATTTTCATGTAAAACCTTGTCAATATTCTACCCCGTATTATGTTCCTCTATTTTCTCTAACGGTTTCGCGTTGAATTATTGTTTTTTATTGCGTTCCATTTTTTTCGTGTTTCGATACGGATTTCTATTGTTTCGGCGTTTGGTTGTTCATTCGTGTTTATTTTGTTATTATCATCGGAATTTATCTTCTGTATAGGTTTGGTTTTTGGTTTTAAATTGATGGTTATTTAACGGAATGGTTATTTAAATTTTGTATTATATTTGTAAGAGGTATTGCCACGCTGCATGCATGCAGTCGAATTGGGCCCGCACGACACCGGCGTAAAACGACAGCTGTGTCGCGTTTCATGCGGTGTGTAAGTAGCCGGTGGCCCATGAAGGAAAGAGGAGGATGGAGGGTAACATATAGCCGCTACGTGGATGTCTATGGGCATCGGAAGTCATGATAATGCACCCGAATGCTTGTTTGCTCCCTTGTACTATAAAAAAATGAAAACCTAAAAAGACCCTTTGTAACAATATGTGTAACGTATAGCCAAATCAGTATTTTTTTTTATGGTACGGGGGGGGGGGGGGCAAACGAGCAGTCGGAGCCATTTTCATGACTACTGACGCCTATAGACATGCTACAGGGGCTATATAGATGCGCTGCCCTCCTTTATCCTCCCACCTCCATGGACCATGGGCTACTTACACACTGCACGAAACGCCACTGTCACTATACGCCGCGCGCCGGTCTCGTGTAAGCTACAGTTACCTCCTCGGTTGTTCCGGCCTCAATCGGCTGCAAACATGCAGTGTAGCACTACCTCTTACTAAAGTAATGGCTTAAGTGGCTCAAGTCTACCTATCTCAGTTGCACTTAATTATTTATCATCACATCTAATTTGAAGAAAACACCCATCTGTCAGGGTAGGATCAACGCTGCCGGTGGTATCATTGTAACATCATTCAGCACAAAGATCTGCGGTAGTGGCTCCATGCGGTGGGCATTTGCTTAAGCGGAGCGATGAGCGGCGTAGCCTTTCACGAAGCATATTATGCTGTGCGAAGACATTAAAACAATATCTATTTTGTCAGTCTTCTTTTAAGAAGGGCATGTTACAGGACTGAAGAAAAGCATCCAGTAGCTGTCACTTAATGTTCAAATCTTGTGTACGTGGCACAATCGTCTAGATCTGCTTTATGATGGCTTTGTGATTACTCAGCACCGAAAGACATCTGCATTTATTATTGTTCCTTTATTTATGTCGGGAAACTAACGGTTCCGCCACACCGGTTAGTGTTGTTCGATCTGCCTTTAAAGGAGCAATGAGCAATGTTTTCAAAGGGCATAGCTAAGAATGTCAGCCAAAGGCTATATCCATGTAGATTGCTGCTGTTTTTTGGTGGCTTGAGGAAAACTGAGAAAATGTGCCGTCGTTGGTCCTGTGTGACGTCCGTTTGTGGCACACTCACGGGCTCCCGGCTCATGATATAGTCGACTAAACGCTAAAGGTACCGTTAGTGCAGTCAGCGCATTAGAGGTTTAATGAGATGTAGATAAACATAACGGCCTACCTTACCGTAACTCGACGGTTAGTCAATCCCACAACCTTGTCCCATAAAATATACAATTCAATGTTAAGGCTCCGCACTTCTCATCCTGCTTTTTCATCATCATCATCAGACGGAGAATGTCCACAGCTAGAAATAGACCTCCCCCATAGCGGTCACGGTCCCAAGCCACTTGAATCCAGCCAATTTCTTCACATGGTATTTAGTTCCCTTTTATTACAAGGTTTTGTTAAATATGCAGGGTAACACGTTGGGTTACCTACCTCTACCATCACGAACAATTCGAAGCATGTTGGGGACGCAGATCGCTCCGCTAATGTGAGTTGACACCTTTACGCCCGATCCGTAATCCAGTCGTCACGGACAAGATTAATGCGTGCCTCGACGGGGGAGTTTTGCTTTTGCTCCTTCGCCGGGCGAATGAATGATGTTGTGCACGTCGGAACACTGCGGAGGCTTCTCATATGTAATATTTACTGGGCTATAATAATGATAGCGCTCTTATGTTGGGTAGTTTTAAATATTGAGGTTTTTTTTTTAGTATAAGTCGGAGTCAATCTGAGCCATTTTAATGAATACCGACGCTCATAGACATCCGCATAGAGGATATGTATGCGCGTTGTTCTCCCTCCTTCATACCCCATGGGCCACCGGCTACTTACACACCACACGAAACGCGACAGTACTTACAGCTATCACTTTCACAGTCATGCCGGCCTAATTCGGCTATATGCATGAATGTAGCGTGGCACGACCTCTTACTATTTTATGTTTTTAATTTAGTTTTATATTCGCTATATAATATTATACTAAAACATTCTTGATTTACATAGCCCCTTGTTGCTCATGAGCGCATAACACCACCTCTCTCTGACGGAAGGGTTAATAAAGAAGGATAATAAAAAAAAACACGTCCGCCGACCGTTTTTAACCCGTGTGTACGGCGCGCTAATTATTCCGTAAGTCATTAATTTCGGCACCCTCCTCCCGATCGTATTAACACATTTGATTTAGATGCTAATGACTACGGGCACGCGTTACAACATTTTCAGGATTAATTTTCACAATATTCTTTTTACCCACCTTTCTGTTTTTCGAGTGAGAGAGAGATAAAGTACCTATTTGTAATATTATTTTATGACAGACACCACATCTTGGGATTAGTACCCTCTTCCCAGGCTGTTTGTCTAACATAATTACTGTAAATTCACAAATTGTATATCATATACAATATGAAAATGTATTTGTATTTTTACATTTTTTACTGCTATTTTTCATCACACCATGAGGAAAAAGTAATTTCTGTAATTCTATTCTAAATAAAAACTTTTTAATTTATTTTGCATTTATATAGCTGTGCCCTGTGGTTTTACCCGCGTAAAATTCGATCCCGTGGAAAATATAAAATCATCT
The DNA here is from genome assembly GCA_001625245.1 of Calycopis cecrops. Lineage (NCBI taxonomy): Eukaryota > Metazoa > Arthropoda > Insecta > Lepidoptera > Lycaenidae > Calycopis > Calycopis cecrops. The sequence continues at coordinate 124,289 of LUGF01037049.1, forward strand.
CTTGGCATCCCATGAGAACATTTTTTCGGGATAAAGCTATAAGTAGGATTATATATTTATATTATTGTTATTATATTATTTGTTTTTCAATGCAGTGCAACGAGGATTGACAGTGACTACCTATTGATTGTTTTTTGATAGAATAATTACAAAAGCAAAATACATCCTTAGGTATTTTTATTGAAATTTAATCAGAAGAACGTAAGAGGAATAAGAAAGATTTCCTAGTTTTCTTGCTAGTCAAAATTTTAGTTGAGCCATGCTGCATTGCAGCCAAATGTGGCCGGCAGGACTCTCCGCAGTCATACCTCTCGCTGAGTTGAGTTGAGTGAGAGAGAGAGTTGTCATTTTACACTCACGTTGTGCTATCGCGTTTCGTGTGGCATGTGAGTTTAAGTTGGTTAATTGAAAGGGAAGAAGACAGGAGGACAACGCATCTTCATAGTCTTTATGTGGTCATGAGCGTCGGTTGTCATTAAAAACTTTTTTGATAGTCTCCTTGTGTTATTATAATACATGTAAACCTTCCTCTTGAATCACTCTATCTATTGAAAAGGCCCCATCAAAATCTGTTGCTTAATTTTTATGAGCTAAGCATACAGACACACAGACGGCGGAAAGCGACTTTGTTTTATACTATGTAGTGATGATAATAAAAGGCGAAATACACAAGCAAACCACAACATATAAACCTATCCAAGAGAACTCCCTTTAATTATGCACAGCCAATATCAGTGAAAATCTTTTATACTATAATGTGCACTGCTGCCCGGCTGATTTGTGAATAAAAAACTCTCAATTCCCCATCAACACACATAAAAAATTTCGTCATAATAGGTCTAGTTGTTTAGGAGAAGTTCAGTGACACGCACACGTACACAAGAAACGTATATACATAAAGATAACACATTAGCGTAAAGAAGGAAAGTACGAAAACTTGAAAATAATATTTTTTCAGTCCCGTAGAATCGGGACAAGATAATGATTTGTTTACGTGAAATCTTAATAAACCGCGATCAAATTTCTTAAAATAGTACGGTAGTAGTAATAGTTATAATAGGGAGAAAATAGTAGAGCCACCTCGTATTCACTTGTTTTAGTCCAAGCACAAAGTCAGCGGTTGATTGATGGGCGTTGTGTCACGTGGAAGGAGTTTCGGTGCACTGTGACGGGTGTCCATTACCGGGGTTATTACGGGCAGGAAGAGAGAACCGTCGTGACGGGGCTTGTAGTGCCACGAGACTACGTACAGCGGGATATTTGCTCAAGTAAAGATTGTCATATATATTATAAGTATAGATATTGTTTACAATTTCACGCAATACCGGTGTAAAGTCGCAGCTGTGCTGTCGATATTTGTGCCGTGTGAGTCTTCGGTGGCCTATGAAAGGGAATTAGTAAGTAGGGCTACGCATTAGTATGACATCTGTGTGGATTATGAGTTTCGGTAGTACTTAAACGGCCCTGTCTGCTCCTTTGGCCCCATATAACAAAAAAAGTGTTGGTAAAAGTATTTTTCTTGACGAGCGGCGTACCCGTTTATACCATCGTATCACTTGTCGCCAATCACCATAGCTCAGGACTAGGTACGTTGTGTAAAGTTATTTACGCAGATACTTCAAAAAACATTTATTTTATTGACTAATTGACCCGACACTGTTGTCTCTTCAAAATGTGTTGTCATGGTGACGTGTAATGTTATGTGACCAAATTGTCGAATCGTTATTTTGCCTTACAATAGTGTATTTCAAGTCGAGACTACTACTACTACCTATATAACAAAAAAAATTCATCAAAGTCCTACCGGTAGTTTTTGCGTGAATGCCGCACAAGAAACAGACAAAATGACATCTTCTACATTTTTGTTATATGTATAGACATAGAAGATAAAAAACAACTACAAATGTTTACGCCTGTTCTCTAAAATGGCACTGTAAGCCATTTACCACTAAACCTTCGGCACGATATTAAAGATTCATCTCGGATTGCGTCCGTGCTAATTAAGAACGTAGACGCGCAGCTCGTTTGTCTCCGTTACGGAGCCCGGTGGCTGGTGATTGGAGATGATGTATGTCTACCCTCATCACGGGAGGGAACTAATAATATTTACAACGTATTGTTGACATTTTCGAACTCCAAGGGTTCGAATTCCCTTGCGATTCACAAACAATAATTGAATGGTAAACAGCCTATGATATCTGATAATTGTTTTCTAGTTTTGTGCTGATAGTGAAAAGCTGTTTGTATATACCTATATTTATTTATAATATTGTGTACGGTGCACCTTTTTTTTAAACGTACGCTGCCCAGGAGCCCGGGTGCCTCGACCGGGTACATTGACGGGCTCGGCAATTGGGTTGCCCCTAATCCTTGCAAATGCCTTCAGCCGGTATAATTGGAGGGCCCTGGATCTATTAGCAACAGGATCCCTTCAGCAACAAGCTGACCTTGGTGAAAAGGCTAGACTTCTCCTCCTTAAGGACTATCCGGCTGCCTTTGAACAGTCCCTACAACAACGTTGCAACCGTGTAATGGGGTCTGGTTCCCATCCTGACCCCTGGTCGCCCTAATCCACATCGCCATCTGCTGATTTAGAGGGACAGGTGGAGGACCTCTTAGTCTGGCCTCTCCACCCAAGCCTGTCTGTTATGGGTATCCCTGTCCGGCATTCGCATGGAAGTAGTTGATGTGACATCGGATGATCTTTGCAAATTTTAGATCGTGCTAAAAACATATCTTCTTTTAGATATAAGTGAACTATGTCATTCAAAATGCAACAAAACGTCTAAAGAATTCAGGAATACAGGCGAAGTAGCATAGGATTGAGGATTGAACTAAATTCTAAAATATTGTCGCATATTTCGAAATTTCATATGAGTACCTACGATTCAAAGTATTTGAAGTCTCTCAAGTTTATAAAGGAGACTGAAACGATTCCATGCCCAAATGTAATAAAATAAAAAGGGTAATAATTAAAAGGTTTCAAGTTACAAGTCCTTCGCAAGAACTTCTGTAGGTTGTTGACAATCTAAGAGCTGAGATAATGGAGGTTTAGTAAAAGTGAGGCTATATTGCAACCTTGAACTGTCAGAATACGATACCTGAAGTTCAAAAGGTCTTTTTATACACCAATGCTTACTATATTTAACCTTTTAACCTCTATGGTCTGATAAATAAGACATACAATATCTAGCTCGCACCGCCACCGTCTTAAAAATAAGACTAATTTCTGACTGTTGTTTTTGAAGTAATACTCCTATTTATAAAAAAAATTAGTCTTATTTGATATAATTTTGAAAATACAGACAGTATTTTCAAAATTATCTCATAATAGGACTCAAGGAATGGAACAATGTTTATTGTACAGTAAGACAGTAAGATATTAACAAAATAATATCGATTTTAGATAATTTTTGTAAGCACTAATTGACTTAGATCGTTTCTATATACCTTGGAGGACTAGGAGACTAAGAGGTAGTGCCATGCTTGTAATAGGTACTCTACATTTCTCCTATACTATAAATCACAGAGCAAAGTAATACTACTATAAATATTATAAACTGGTACAGAGGGAAAGAATGTCTGAGTAATAAAACAACATGTTAAAACATATTTTGTATTGTTCTTCAATTATAATTAAAATGTCATCCAGAAATTGTGCAGGGGGGACAATATTATCTTGGTACCTAGCCCGGCTTAGGTACCATATAATAAGGCTCGACTGCCTAGTGTATTGCAAGTATTAGTTGCTATTCCACAGTTAACACAGCGATCCATAATTTTAACAATATCCAATCCACAAGCCAGAGATAAAGTCCAAAATAATAAATTCAAGTCAAACGTGCGAGCGATCTTCGGTGTTCAATGAAAGCCAGGGTCGTACGAGGTAAGCAGGGTCGGAGTCCGTAAAAACAATGCACTAATCGTCGGGAATCTAAAATAATCACATACGCACACAGAACGCAACGGGAAATACGAAACGAGTGAGCAAAAAATAACTGTCAAAAGTATCGGAGTATCAAGTGCCAGCTTATCATAAAATTCTCACAGCTTATACAATTCATTACGATGATTTAAATCGACTAGAAATAAATAATTATATTTTTAGTTATAGTTTGGTTTATTGATGTTTTGTTATGAAATTATATTATATTATGATGCTTATGTATTCTTCAAACATTTATTATATATTATGTAGCGCATAGGTTTTATTTTTCTTTAAATATTATTATTCAACAATTAATCGATTTTGTCATGAAATATATATTTTTTATATTTCTCCGTCTCCACATTGCTAAATGTCCTGATTCTTTCCTATTTTTATATAAAAAAATAGGACCAATTTTTTAGACTACATCTTAACTTCTTACATTTGGTACTAATACTACACTAACACTACTAACTACTACTAAGTTCAGCCTCCTTTTATTTATGTATTAAATTATTGAGCAAAACCTTTTTGTAAATAAAAACTAAATATAATATGTGACATTGTTACCTATGTATACGTCTTGATTGATGTTTAAAATTTTAAACATGACAACGCCACACTGATCTCCATACTTGTGGAGTGCTCACATTGAAGTCCGTCACTGACGTAATTAAAACCAGCATCAATTCTTTGAGTAATAATATATATAGAGAACCCAACTAAAAGTAATTATTTCCGATGCCAGTATGTTCCGTGGTCTACACGTCGTTTCGAGGCTTAATGCTTTATCAAAATGATACATTTCAATCACTGTAGATATATGCCCTCTTTTGCATGACAAAGTTATTTCAGCAACTAGAGAAAAACTAATAAAAGTGAATGGATGAACTCTCAACGCTAAATAAATAAAATATGCATTAAAATCATACCTATTACATACTTAATGTTTTATTAGTTTGATATTTGCAATCCAAATCTAACTAACTAATGTATAAGTTTACTTGAGCGCTTCAATATTATCAAACAGCTATTTATTAATTCTACATACAATAAATTATATTTACTTTATGATATTAAACTCTAATTTGTTTTAAAATTAGTTCAGTTGGTTAAAATAAATCATATTTTGGAAAATGTGATTCCAAAATATTTCCACTTTTCAATTATTTTATTTATTTAAAAATAAAGAAATTAATTTATTTTATAATATAAAATTGCTAATATAATAGAAACAATATATTTAGCAGTGATAAATAAATATATTTACTGTTATAATAAAAAAACTTAATATAAACACAAAATTCTCTTATTTGCTTTACTCATTTTTGCTACAACAGATCCCTGTTGAACAGCCCTGTTCATTTAATAATTAAAAATATATATATACATTTTGTTAGCCTATGAACAAAAGCGATAGATAGAAATTTTACCTCAGCTCGAGTTCGTCCTTCGTGATTTTATATCTATTACCATTTTCCAGTTCTAGCATATCATGTAGTCTCTACAATTGACAAGTCTGGCAAAACGACGAAATGTAACAATAATTTAGCTCGTCTATGGGCATCTCAGCATAGCCCTCCGTGACGGCGGACTGTGTGGTTTTAATCGGTTAGAGTCCGACATAACCACCTCTGTAATAGCTCTGAATCTGATAACGGGTGACAATTTAAGAATTTATAGTTTTGAAATAATATGTCGAAACGACGAAATGTAACAAGAATTTAGCTCGTCTATGGGCATTGGGCATCTCAGCATAGCCTTCCGAGACGGCGGACTGTGTGGTTTTAATCGGTTAGAGTCCGACATAACCACCTCTGTAATAGCTCTGAATCTGATAACGGGTGACAATTTAAGAATTTATAGTTTTGAAATAATATGTCAAAACGACGAAATGTAACAAGAATTTAGCTCGTCTATGGGCATCTCAGCATAGCCTTCCGTGACAGCGGACTGTGTGTTTAATCGGTTAGAGTCCGACATAACCACCTCTGTAATAGCTCTGAATCTGATAACGGGTGACAATTTAAGAATTTATAGTTTTGAAATATGTCAATGACATAAACCACGCTACATGCACAATACTGTTTAATTTATTTTGTTTCAGTACTATTCACAGACTTTATATGTATTACACACGCTACACACGTTCAGTTTTATGTGTGCGATTTATCTGTACAGTCGAACTGTGAAGAGAAATCTTTACGTGTGTAGAACTAACAGTTGAACTGATCACTTTATTTATGATCTAATGAAAATTTGAATAGATAAATCTGTACAGATAGAACTGTACAGTTAAAACTTGAAGTTTGAAGCTGTTTTGTCAATTTTGTCGCTTATTTCGTTTATCAAGGACATGTGTGAATACAATTTTCTCAATAGAAGCCACCGGCTTCTTTTCCGGTTTACACCACAATGGACATTGCACTTTTTTTTCACAAGTATTTTTTACTCTAGGTTTCGTAAATATAGACCGTTCTAAGAAACAAATTTGAACAGTTTTAATTTTTTCGTTGTCATTATTTTTTTATTAATTATTTAAAATTTCGCTGGTTTTGGAGTGATGACGTCATCAGAGGCATTATAACTGTGTAATGCTTTTGCCTGTAAAATAACATTTTATTAATGTATTTTCACGTTTTCTTGTAACATACAGATTAGTATTAATGCCGCTAAAGCGTCGATTATGAAGGCTGAACTAAATTTATCCATACAGTTTATCTTTGCAGATAAATCGCACAGATAAAAGTGAACGTGTGTAGCTTCCATTATGCATTTTCCAGGTTACTCGTCCTTACCTACTAAATATCCATATATATTATTGAGATCTATGCTTCACTGTCATCACATACTCGCTGACCACACAGAACATCAACCAAACAGACAAAAAGTAAAACGTAAAAAAATGTAGCTAAAAACATAATTCTCATTAAATTCAATGTGCTAGCTTTCTGTTCGAACTAATCAGTGCTTTTCAAGTTTTATCCGAAATGTTCACCTGCCCTGACTGTGGAGAGATACATGCCGATGGAGTAACTTGTCGAGTCTGCAGAAATCAATACGACTTTGAATGTGCAGGTATATCAGAGGCAAACTATAGAAACCTTTGCGATAATTGGCACGGATGGAGATGCGAAAAATGTAAGAGCCAGGTCCCTTCCACTGCGCCGTGTTCGCCTTCGCCGTGTTCGTCTACGCCCTGTCACTTCGACAAAGTGGAAAAGCAAATACACAACATCACATTGCAACTGAAACCTCTGTCGCTTCTAATAGATGATATAAGGTGCATTCGGGAGAAACTGAACACGTTGATAGATTCACAAGATATGTTGCATCGACTGTTCACTATGCTGTCGGATAAAATAGAAAAATTGGAGTGCAGAATGTGTACGGTGGAAAGAATCGCGCAGGCCGTGCCTCCCCTGCAAGCTGATATTTGTAGAATGAACCATGAGTTGGAGGCCCGGGACTACATTCTGCTTACCCTGGTTTCATCTATTAATCCCAATGCATGTTGCAATTAAGATGCCATCAAATTAAGAAGTCTGGAGAACAATTGCTTTTGGTTCTGGTTATTATGTGTGCTCGCTATAGAAATGTAACTTTACACCCTCGTTCCACACATTACCATGTTGCAGTTTTATTTTTATGAACCCTTTCGTTTAATTATTTATTGTCTTTTATGGCATAATTATTATTAAAGGTGTTTACGCAAGAAATGAGATGAACCACGTAAGCAAAGATTTGCTTGTATTACTGTATCTTAGTTCAGTCATTATAGGAGTGGCCCGTGAATAATTAATCCTTGGATGTTTTTTTGTAAGTTCCTTGTTCTTAAAAAAAAACTGTTTTTCTTGAATACCTCGGCCATTTTACAGCTAAACCGTAAAGCCAGAAATGGTAGGAAATTTGATTCTCTACTAGTTTTCTTGTAGGATCGACATTTAAATTAAAAAAGAGTCAATTTGAAAATATTTTCATCATCTCGTTTATTTTCAACATAAATCAAAATGACTAAATTTGCAGAGAATCAAATTCTGAATAAATCTTTTTTCCATTTTTTTTGTTGTTCAGATTTTTTTCAGATTAGGTAATTTGATTCTTTACATCTTCTTTATTTTATTTTATTATTTTATTATCTTCTTTAATGCCTAAAACGTGAAACGGAGATAAAGATAACATTTTGATCTTGTTGCTTTTTCAAATTTAATTTACAAAATATTGATCCTAGAAGAATAATTGTAAGAATCAAACTTGTAGAGAATCAAATTTCCTATAATTTTGGTTCTCAAGGTTTTACTGTAAAATCAAAAATGGCCGAGTTATTTAAGAAAAACTGTTTTTATGGAAAAAAAAACCATTTTTCGAATATACTCAGAAGCCTGATCCGGTCTACTTTTTGAAATTTACACTTCCAGTGACCCCCCTCCCATTCCCCGAGGGACCTACGGAAAAAAAATTTCACGGGTAGGGTCCATTTTTGATTGACGATGATTGTTTTTATGATATAGGGGGGGGGGGGGNNNAGTTCCGGCCATTTTTATGGCTACCGACGCCCATAGACATCCGCAGAGGCGTATCTTAGAGGCTGTACAGCTGCGCTGCCCCCCTTTCTCCTCACACCTCCGCGGACCACCCGCTACTTACACACCGCGAAACGCGACAGCACAGATTACACCGGTCTCGTGGAAGCCAGAGGTACCTCCCTATTTATATATATTGAACTAGCATACCTTAGACCGGGAACATCTGTAACCGGGACGCCGTCCTCCGTGAGCCAGGTGATGGTGGGTGCTGGTGAGCCGTGCGCGGCGCAGGAGACCCTCGCGCCGGTGCTGTTGGAGAACGACAGCCGCGGGGGCGGCTCCATGAGGAAGATCAGCTGGCAGGAGCCGGATGCCACTGCAACAGACGACCCTTAGTTATTTTATACATATTCAAACGAGAAGATGTAGCCATTTTCATGACTACCGACGCCCACAAACATCCACATAGAGGTTATACAGATGCGCTGCCCTCCTTTCTCCTCCCACCTTCATGGGCCACCGGCTACTTACACACCGCACGAAACGCGACAGCACAGCTGTCACTTTACGCCGGTCTCGTGTAAGCGAGAGGTACCTCCCCGGTCGTGCCGGCCCAATTCGACTGCATGCAAGCATGCAGTGTGGCACTACCTCTTAGTGATGAGTATTACATGGTGTCATAGTGGGTATACGGGTATACAGAAGCGTTCTCTTCCGCTCGCCCCCACCATGGGCTAGAAACTCTCACAGCGCACGCGGCAACAAAGCTATAACTACGCTATTCACTGTTTTTTGTAATTGCAGAGACCAATAATAACTGAAAGGTGTAATTTACATATAATGTTACCAGCTATTTTATGCAGTGCTGATCTATGATGCCGATTTTTTTAAAAGTTAATTAGTTTTAATTTTCCACAACTATAAATTTACAACAAATTTTGAAGAAAAGGACGCTATCTTGATTACTAATAACTTCAATTGTACCTATATAGCAAGAAATAATAAGACTTAAATGAAATTTGTTTTTGAAGTTGATAACAAATAAAAATAAATATTTAATATATTATGTTCGTGGTACTGTTTCTTTTATAAATTTTGTTTCAAAATATAAATAATAACATTTATTAACCAATAGATGACAATAATATTGTATTAAATCGTTTTAAATGAACACATTCACATTTTTCAGTTTTACGTATAAAAAAGATCATTATTTCTGGTAATGGCACATCACTATTTGCGAATCGCAAAGAACTTTCTATTGTCAATTTCGTTTCTGAAATTAAAAAAAAAACTATACTATACTATGCTATCCGTAGACAGAGTAACGTATGAATAAGACGTATAACACGATGTCCAAGAATCCACAAATTTACTCCATAGTCCGGTCAATTTAGACATAAAAAGTGCTAAAATAACAATAATTCCCGGAAAGCCAAATTTTGGTGCAGACCTATAGTTTGCCATTACAAATCAAGTTTTAAAAGTCCCCATCGATCCTATGTGTGCTTAAAAAGTTATTCGAGGTCAAAGGTCAAAATTTGAGGTTTTTTGGATTTTGCTTGAAAACGGTAAGTTTTATCAAAAAAAACTTTATACCAAAGTTGTAGATCTTAAAATTATCTACAAATATGGTATCAATAATTTTTTCCTAACAGTTACCATTCTTGAGATATCGCGATTCTAAAATTCATATTATACATGATATGCACATATAAGCCACGTATATACATACTTGCTGCGCCCCGCGGTTTCACCGGCGTAACTTTCGATCCCGTGGGAATATCGGGATGAAAAATAGATGTTGACCGATTCTCAGACCTACTCAATATGCTCACAAAATTTCATGAGAATCGGTCAAACCGTTTCGGAGGAGTATGGCAACGAAAACTGTGACACGAGAATTTTATATATTAGATTAGGCACTTAATACAAATATAAATACTTATTTGTGTCTCTTTTATAGATATTATACTATCCTAAAAACATTTATTCAAATGGTAGCCAGTCCCTAACTGAATTTCCTCTATGCACGGCTTGAAAAACATCGGGCTATTCTATTGTCCGTAGTGTTACAAGGACCCACATTCGCTATGTGAAACATATGACTATTATATGACTAACATATGACTATTATATGACTCTTAGAATCGCGATATCTCAGGAATGGTGACTGTTAGGAAAAAAATCATTGATACCATTTTTGTAGATAATTTAAAGACCTACAACTTTGGTTTAAAATTGTTTTTGATAAAACTTACCATTTTCAAGCAAAATCCAAAAAAACCTCAAATTTTGACCTTTGACCTCGAATAACTTTTTAAGCACACATAGGATCGATGAGGACTTTTAAAACTTGATTTGTAATGGCAAACTATAGGTCTCCACCAAAATTTGGCTTTCCGGGAATTTTTGTTATTTCAAATGTCTAAATTGACCGGAATACCAGGCATGTACCGAATATTTTACAACCAAACTTTACATTGTACTTTAAGCCTAACCCGTTTGACGTCAAAAAACCCTTCATTTTATCCAAAATATCCCACCAATAGGTACATTTTAAATTTGGCAAGTCATCCAGAGGCGACTAACGTTCATAAAAAACATACACCGCAATAATCTCCTCATTTTTCAAGCTCATACAAAAAACGTGGGGAATAAACTTGGAGACTTCGTAAAATATTTGACGACACATAATGTAACTCGCAGTAGCTGTAGCGACACATAAGTAAACGGATAGAAAAAGTTGAAGGCTGTAAGAGTAACATTGCTGAGTATCGGAACAAGACCGGTACAAACTCAGGAGCCTTTATTTGTAGCACAAGCTAACAATTGGATTAATGACTACGATGCCCATGGACAGTTCATATAATGGTTTTGAATATGCGCTGCAAAATGAACCTGTCACTCACATCACAAAACACAGAAGGAAATAATATCATGGATATGCGATATTATAAATATAAAATCTTTTCCAATGAACTATGGCGCCCCAGTCAAGATAGCTCATAGAGCTCTTCAAGCTCATGACCCGTGTCGGCCACTTTTTAGCTGCCGCGCGCGAGCTGCTCCCCTCCGTTAAAGGTGGGGAGTTGAGGACACCCGCTGTCCTCGGCCACGATAATAATAGTATAACCTATTAATCGCAATAGTCCGGTTTGCCTTCTCCCATTAGTCTGGGAAAGAAGGTGGGGTCTGTCCCCCTATCGACCATAAGTACAGAGGTTCGACGCCTTGACCTTCAGTCCTTAGCGTAATATCTATCTAAAAAAAAAAATGAACTTTGGATCATGCATCATGCTTTAGTGCTATCTAACGTACCTAATAATAAACTACTGTAATAGAGTCACATTACAGAAGGCAAATTCAACTTTCAGGGGCGAGCCAACAAAACTGAATTTTACAAAAAAATATTTAAATACACATGGGTCCCTGACGAAACTTTCGCATTTACTCAACTGACTTGTGAAACCTTTTTAGGGTTCCGTAGCCAAATGGCAAAAAACGGAACTCTTATAGATTCGTCATGTCCGTCCGTCCGTGTATCACATCCATTTTTTCCGAAAGTAGGGTCTTCGTAGTTGAAACTTTGTAGGTTGATGTATATTGTAAACTACTATTCGAATCAAAATAGGGGGGGGAGGGGGCTAAAGCATACATAGAACTGAATCATTTTTTTTTCATCCAACCTGTATTTGACGAGTGTCTATGAATAGGTTTTCAAAAGTGACATTAAGGTTACTAAAACCATTTTTCGTCATAAAAAGGATTGAAAGATAAACGCTTCCAAAGTGAAATATGAGTGTCACTCCTTCTAACTTTTAAAATAACAGAGTGAGATATCTAAAAAATATATATACTGTAGATCTCAATAGCAATTATACAACTTTGTTGTTCGTACAAAACGTTGTATGAAAAACCAAGTTATTTTATTTTCGGGTAATAAATGTCGCCTTTACCTTTCGGTAACGGTTCGGTACGGAACCCTCGGTGTGCGAGTCCAAGACGCACTCGGCCGGTTTTTTAAATGACATGTAAATGTCAAATAGTTTCCATTCGTTCAGTTTACAATTGTTTGACAATATCAAATTACTTCAACTCTGTATTTTATTTTTCTTTGTTTTTTTTATTCGGTCCTGTTTATTCTTCTATTCGTTTATAGCTAGAGTTCTTCAAAACCGATTTTATAGCAACTACTGTATCGTACATTAAAACGATATCTATATATTAATACGTGAACACTTTTTTTTGCGCGGACAGAGGAATATGAAATTTGGTATACTTATAGTTTACGTAAGTTCACTTAGATCGAATATCGATCTTCACGGGTCCAATAGTAAATATAATATCTCAACATAATATAATATACTTTGATTATGTACACGTCATATAATCAAAGATAATATATATAATTCTTGTGTCATATGTTAGTTACGATACTCCTCCGCATACGGCTTGACCGGTTCTCATAAAATTTTGTATATATATCGGGTCTCTATCTATTTATGTATTCATATATC
>LUGF01037049.1:137771-154826 GCA_001625245.1 Calycopis cecrops
TTAGTTTTATAGATCGCTATATAAGTATTACAATTTTTACTTGATAATAAGACTCCAAATATACTTTATGAATCAGTTTTATTTATTTACAGTCAGTGTTACATAATATAAAATATAATAACAATATTTATAATGACATCTTAAGTTTTCACGAATGTTGCACATTATAATAAAGCTATTTAAACGGCCTCACGGATCATCCTTGGATGGCATCGGTGTTATTTAGCGAGGATTTGTGCTTTATCAAATCTTATATCTGACGACCAGGCTGGCGCAGTGGTGCAGGGCTCGGATAAGCGGAATATATTGCGCCAGGGGTCGCGGGTTCGAATCCGGCCTTGGTCATTGATGTTTATCTATGTATTATATTATGTATTTTTCAGTAATAAAAATCTTAAATATTATATAAAACTTCTTAAATTTATAAAATATATTTCCGCTGTCTAGTACCTGTAACATAAGTCCTTACGGTACTTAGCACGGGGGGTGGAATAACGTAGTGTGTAAACTCCACTGCTATATATTAAAAAAAACTTCCCTTTAGTATTGGAAAATTACCCTACTTTTCTAGTGACAACACCGTACCACTAGTAAATTGTGAAATTAATATTCGTATTTTCTAAACAATACTTATGTAAATTTAAAAACTAACCGGTGAAATAAGATCTTCTATTTGTTATCAAATTTTCCTGCATGGGTATGCCACAGTTGAACAGAACAAACCGGCATATTTCTTTTTTTATTGAGAGCTCAGAATCGCGTTACGGTCTAGATGACACTGACTTAAGCGAAGAGCGTCTCTACTAGATCTAGTAGAGACGTTTTACGGCGCTTTCAGGTGGTTGATGCGGTATCTAGACGTGTATATAATCAAAGCATTTTTTTTTCATCCAACCTGTATTTGACGAGTGTCTATGAATAGGTTTTCAAAAGTGACAATAAGGTTACTAAAACCATTTTTCGTCAAAAAAAGGATTGAAAGATAAACGCTTCCAAAGTGAAATATGAGTGTCACTCCTTCTAACTTTTAAAATAACAGAGTGAGATCATTGAGTTATTATTAGTACGTAGTACATATAACTCAATGAGTGAGATATCTAAAAAATATATATGCTGTAGATCTCAATAGCAATTATACAACTTTGTTGTTCGTACAAAACGTTGTATGAAAAACCATGTTATTTTATTTTCGGGTAATAAATGTCACCTTTACCTTTCGGTAACGGTTCGGTACGGAACCCTCGGTGTGCGAGTCCAAGACGCACTCGGCCGGTTTTTTAAATGACATGTAAATGTTAAATAGTTTCCATTCGTTCAGTTTAAAGTGCCACAAACATAATATCTGACCTGGTCGTGGCGGCGCTCTTCTGACAAGAGTGACAAGTCTAGTCTAGTTAAGTATTGCCATTAAGTGAAATATCCCGATTTTTAGGGTAAAAATTATATACGATGCAGGAAGTAATTGAAATTTTGGCATCACAATACTAAAATCATGATAACTATTATTTTAATAGTTTTTTTCATAGAATAAGGGAGCTAAACTAGCAATCGGAGCCAGTTTGGAGCAACGTATCTACCGACGCCCAAAGACGTCCACATAGAGGTTATACAGACGCGCTGACCTCCATCCTCCTTTTTCCTCCATGGGCCACCGGCTTCATATGCACCGCATGCAATGCGACAGTACAGTTGTCTCTTTACGCCGGTTTCATGAAAACGAGAGGTATCTTCCCAGAGCGTGCCGGTCCGATTAGGCTCCAACTTCTCGTTTGCCCTGGGTACAACTGGTAACACTAATCTGTGGCAGCCGCTACTCGTTCGCATAATTTTACAAAAGGTATTAAGGTGCCTGGTTACGTTTCTCTTCTTTCATAAAAGATTAAACTTTTAAAATAATATTTCTCGCATCACTTTTTAATGCTCTCGGCATTATTTTTATAAATAAATTAAAATACACAATAAAAAGACTAAAAGACAGCAAATGTCATATCCATATCCAATAAAGCTGAAAACAGATTGTCATTTCAAAATGACGTCTTTAGTTCCAATTCTCTCCACAGGGTCAGATATGTTTGTGGCACTTTATAGTGCCACAAACTTATCTGACTCGGTGACAGCTGCTGACAGCAGCGCTCTAGTCTAATGAAGAGTTTCTATTAAAATAAAAATTCCTATTTTCAGAGTAAAAATAATTTGTGATGCAGGGACTAATTAAAATTATGCCATCACAACACTAAAATCATAATAACTATTATTTAACTATTATTTTACTTTATTAATTTATTAATGGAGCTTCGAGACGTTTCTCTTCTTGCATAAAAGAAAAGACTTTAAAAATATGCTTCTCCAATCCCTTTAGGGCAGTTTAGGGTAAATGAGTTTTGTGCGTCGTTCCACTAATAAAACTGACAACAGATTGTCATTTCAAAATGACGGCTTTAGTTCTAGTCTTGGCTACCGGGTCAGATAAGTTAGTGGCACTGTACAATTGTTTGACAATATCAAATTACTTCAACTCTGTATTTTATTTTTTTTATTCGGTCCTGTTTATTCTTCTATTCGTTTATAGCTAGAGTTCTTCAAAACCGATTTTATAGCAACTACTGTATCGTACATTAAAACGATATCTATATGTATTAATACGTGAACACTTTTTTTTGCGCGGACGGAGGAATCTGAAATTTGGTATACTTATAGTTTACGTAAGTTCACTTAGATCGAATATCGATCTCACGGGTCCAATAGTAAATATAATATCTCAACATAATATCTAATATATAAAATTCTCGTGTCACAGTTTTCGTTGCCATACTCCTCCGAAACGGCTTGACCGATTCTCATGAAATTTTGTGAGCATATTGCGTAGTCTGAGAATCGGCCAACATTTATTTTTCATCCCGATATTCCCACGGGATCGAAAGTTACGCGGTCGAAACCGCGGGGCGCAGCTAGTATTATATATAATTCTTGTGTCATATGTTAGTTACGATACTCCTCCGCATACGGCTTGACCGGTTCTCATAAAATTTTGTATATATATCGGGTCTCTATCTATTTATGTATTCATATATCTATTTTTTATCTAATTATTTCCACGGGATCGAAACTTACGCGGGTGAAAACGCGAAGCGCTGTTGGTATTTAATATATGAATATAAAATTTATAACAAAACGCATAAATGATAGCTGCCATATTAAATGAATTTCCAGAGTCACAAATTTCATATTTTTTGCCCATTCAATGAAATCTCTTGCTTCCTAACAACAATGGGCTGAGAAATTTCATTAAATTTGAGTTCTTTCAAAGCGGGAAGCGGTTGTAGCAATTAGTTCGCAAATCCGATGTAATTAGAATTCCGACGGCCACTCGGGCTTCAATCGTGACGTCAGCGCCAACCGATACCGATGCTTTGACATGCTCTTGTTGCTGCGGAACATTCCTGATGACCCATTTAAATAATTCATCTTTTGTAATCTGGTAGTAGGTAAAAGAAAGGATTTTTTTTATTTTTTATTTGAGAGCCATTTTCATGACCACCGACGCCCATAGACATCCGCATAGAGGCTATACACATGCGCTGCCCTCCGTTCTCCTCCCACCTCCATGGGCCACCGACTACTTACACACCGCACGAAACGCGACAGCACAGTCAATACGCCGGTCTTGTGTAAGCGAGAGGTACCAATTCTGCTGCATACAAGCATTCAGTGTGACACTACCTCTTTTTAAAAATGAAGTATCTTACAGGTATTATTACTGTGGCCGGCCGGGGAGGTACCTCTCGCTCATATGATATAGCCGTGAAGTGTCACCTTTTGAGTTTGTGAGTAGCCGGTGGCCCGTTGGTGGGGAAGAGGAATGGAGGGTCCGGATATCTATGGGTATTGCTAGTCATGAAAAACTTCCGATTGCTCGTTAACCATAGCAGAATCTATAAAAACTTTTTTCTTTTTTATTTTATAATAAGCTTGCGATTGGCCATTGCCTCACCTGGTAGAAAGCCTTGGACCCTTGCCAACGATGGAGCACGCTTGCCTAGAAGCTAGCTATATTATATGAGTTGACAAACTTATATTTGCGGGCGCATACAAACATTTTGTTTCACAAATCTCAGCTTGATTCTTTCACGGGTTTCCGAAAAAAAGGTTTTGATAGACCATGGGACAGACAGACGAATAATAAAGTAATCCTATTAGGGTTTCGATTTTTCTCTTTGAGATACGGATCCCTAAAAATGATTAGGTAACACACGGTAAAAATGACGCATCTCAAAATTAACATTCGAGGTCATGAAACGTAATATCTAAAATTGACAATTTATTGAAAATGACGATGTAATTTCGGAACCCCTAATGATATTATTTGAATCACGTTTGAATCATATCAGATTCAATAAAAAGAATTGTGTAAATCGGATTACAAGTGATGGAGTCAAATATAGCAATATTAAAATAACATGATCGGTCCTTTTCGAAGACTGCTCGCATGCCCTTTATACTACATTTTAAGAGGAGGTAGCGCCGCTGCATGCATGCATGTAGCCAACTTGGGTCGAAGCGACCGGGAGGTGATGAGAGGTGCAGCGCCGTATCATTGTTGCGTCGCAGCGGCCAGCCCGTTATTCGGCCCAACCGCATAGGTTAGGTTAGCGAGCGTGCGCCTTTCCTTGTGACGTGGTGCACCGCTGCGATGTAACGCGCCGCATAACGGAACGCATAACATGTACCCTAGATCCAACTCATTCACTTGCACTTTTATTTCTCGGACGCTCCCCGAGACATGAAACTTAAAGTCTCCATCCTCACTTTCCTTGTTATCATCATCATTATCATCATTTTTTTATGGTACTTATAGGAGGGCAAACGAGCAGTCGGAGCCATTTTCATGACTACTGACGCCCACAAACATCCGCATAGAGACTACACAGATGCGCTGCCCTCCTTTCTCGTCCCACCTCCCCGGGCCACCGGCTACTTACCTACACACCGCACGAAACGCGACAGCACAGCTGTCACTTCACGCCGGTCTCGTGTAAGCGAGAGGTACCTCCCCGGTCGTGCCGGCCCAATTCGGCTGCATGCAAGCATGCAGTGTGGCATTACCTCTTTCAAAATCATCAGCCTATTGCAGTACACTGTTGGACATACGCCTCTCCTATAGCACGCCACTGGCCTCGATCTTCGGCTAACCTTTCCCAATTTCTTCCCCTAGCTTTGCGTATGTCGTCACTCCATCTAGTTATATAAAATACAAAATCAGAGTTACAATTTTTGATCTGATTGGATCTGACGTGCAACTAAACCGTCACAATCTGCGGCTGTACTTGCTGTCCTGCAACTAGATCACCAATGGTAATGGAGGGGCGTATAATAATTAATTAATTAATTAATAATATTCAATTATACAAATATGCATGCACATTTGTTAATAGATAATTGTATTGTGCTAATTGAATTTAATGAAATGAATTTTCAATTTCACAAATTAGCGAAACATTGTGTTACGAAATACGATTGTTCATGGACCTTAAGAATACCTTCAGAACTATTGTTTCGTTGTATAAGCATGTTCAAATACAGACCTGAGTACAGACGTACACCCAATCGGATCTTAAATTTTATTAGGATTTATACACAACGACAAATATTCACGCCAATTTCCATTTGGGATAGGCAAAGGAAGAAAGTGCCGCATATCACGATCCTTACACAGTTGCCTTTCTCTTCCACATTCATTACTATCTTCTTATAAACACGCCTGATGCGAATACGACAAATTCTTTCAGACAATACCTGATCAACTGAAGGAGATCTGTAGGCATATAGAGTTCATATGATCAAGCGCACACTTAGATAATTAAAAATAGGCAATGCGCTGTTTACTAGTTGGAACTTGGAAGTGTTGCCCTCCTTTCCTTCTTACTTCCAAGGGCCATAGGAAACTAACAACCGCACGATACGTGACATTATAACCGACACAGATTATACTTTACGGCGGTACCCTTTGAGGAAAAAGGATACGACCAGAGGTCGCGCTGGCCCGATCTCGCTGCATAGGAGTTTGACACTATTCGAGAAAAAAAACTTAATTAAGACTGGCCGTCATAGCCGAAACTCGGACACATAGTAGACTAACTAGACACACATTTAGTAGACGGTGTAAACGTGGTAGGCGATGGTTCCACTGCACCTACACCAGTTGCTCGACATCAGATCTCTTGGAGATCTCCAGGAGATATAGTATCGAGCAGCTGACAAACATAAAATTAATCGTATTCGTGTGTTTTACGCGCCTACCCGAGCTACGCCATTTTTATAGTCCAAGAGGCGGTAGTAAATTCAAGTGCCGCTCTAAGCCGGTACGTTGGCGGTAATTTCGTTTTATTAAGTCTTGCGCCGTACGGGACGTTAAAGTCGGTCGAGTGATGATGTTTTGTCTGAACTTAATTACGTGGATGTGATGCCCGGCGCTGCAGCTGTAAGGAGTAACACTTTTATAACACACATAAAATTTCTTTTAATGTATTTAATAGTGCGAGGTATCTTTGACGACTAGAGACGCACACACATACACGTGGTTTTTATATGTATACATGTTTTTATGTGTTGCCTTCTCTAAACTCATCTCCCCCACGCAGTCGCAAGTGAGCGAATGATCGTCAATTTGGTTGCAATGTTCGTTACCGCTTGTTAAATTAATCGTTATAATCATATTTCTACAGAGCGTAATGAGCTAGAGGTAACCAAATTCTTACCATTTAAGACTGCAATGTGGCACTACCTCTTACTAATTCCGTATCAATATTGAACCCGCTATCCAAGGAATCACTGACAGCCACTGAGCCTCGCGCGAGTAACGCGAGAGTAATTTATACAATTTCCCCTCGTAAAGTGTAAGTCATTCCGATTTTATTTTTTCCGCGCGCCTCCTTCAAGTCATTAGCATCGCACTAAGAGCTTTTAAGCTGCGAGCCTGTCACTTCTCGTGACTGGAGCTTTCAGTAATTTTACACTAGATTTATGTTGACAGGATTCATTTTAGTACAATGGATAAATTTCACGTGTTATTTTTTGTTTTTGTAAGGTGAGCTTTTGAGTAAAGATATATACGTATATATAAAACGAAAGTGCTTTTCCTTTGTCCGCGTTAGGCGTGTAATATAAAACCGAACGGGATAATAATCGTTCGATTCGAAGCACGTTACGTATATTCTTTTAAATTCATCTATATTAAATACGTTTGGAATTTCAAACATTTCCCCGTGCGACAGATGCTAACAATAAAAAAAAATGCTAAGAGGTAGTACCACACTGCATGCTTACATGCAGCCGAATTGGGCCGGTACCGGGGAGGTACCTCACGCTTACACAAAACCTTCGTAAAGTGACAGCTGTGCTGTTGCGATTAGTGCGGTGTATAAGTAGCCGGTTGCCCATGGAGGTGGTAGGATAAAGGAGGGCAGCACATCCGTGTAGCCCACAGGTTCCCAAACTTTTTCGTCTAACGCCCACTTTGAAAATCAGTTACTTCGTATCGCCCCCTTATTAGTTATTACACCTTGATATTCAAAGACAATTATGTCGTTTCTGGCCCCTTACCGCTCCCCTCTGAGCATCTAGTGCCCACAAGGGGGCGTTATCGCCCACTTTGGGAAAGACTGGTATAGCCTCTATGCGTATGTCTATGGGCGTAGGTGGTCCTGAAAATGTCACCGACTTCTTCTCTGGCCCCCTATACCATACAAAAAAGAATGGTACATGGTCATCAAACCTTCAATAGTACGATTCAAGATGGACGCTTAACGTGGCCAGCCACCGTTACAGAGGACTTAAACGTTGCCCACACAACATTAACTTAAATCCGTAATTCCATCTCCGCCCGACCCCGTGTAATAAAACGACAACGTAAAACTTAGCAAGCATCAAATGTATAATAACATTTTGATGCGACGATCATACGTGTCAATGATAATATACAAAGTCTCCTTGATGGCGCATAAATGGGATTACTAGTTGATACCTGCGATATTATCACGACTAGAGGTCTAATAAAGGCTACGTTTTCGAAAACTGAACCTTCGAATAGGTTTATATTTGTTTGTATAAAAAAATTATCTGGACGTTAGCTCCGATACGGGGTTAAATATAGCAGTGACTGGAGCTTTATTATTCTTTAAATAATGTAAGGGGGCAAACGAGCAGTCGAAGTTGTCATGACTACCGACGTCCATAGACATCCGCACAGAGGCTATTTAGATGCGTTGCCCTCCATCCTCTTTCCTCTTATGTATTAAACGCGACAGCAAAGCTGACACTTTACGCTGGTATCGTGTAAGCGAGAGGTACCTCCCCGGTCGTCCATTGAAGGGACTGGACATCTACATAGTTACGCTGTATTTACGAGTGTTACTATTCATTAAAGGTTCATATTGCTTGTAACATACAAGCTCTCAACTCTTAGGTATGTCTTAGAAAAATAACATTCTTTAATAAAATATTACCAATATGATGGTTTACAAACTGAAATACCCAAATTAAAATATAAGGAATATAGGAGTATGGCGTTTGGAGGCAATTCCAAAAGTCCCCCCTCCCCGGGGGCGCGGGTAGTGATGTGGGAAATTACGTTTTACTGCGTTATTATTGTAAGCGTTTTACGAGGAACGTGATCCGCGTCGACTTTTGTGTGTTTTTTGTGAATTCGCTAAGGCGTCATAATTGGTTCGCATAAAGTTAATATTTTGTTGATTTTTTAGTAAGAGAACTGGTTAAAGCAAATGCAAAGGCAGTGCCGGATTAAGCTCTGGCTGGGTCCGGGGCTTGGTGATCTTGGAGCTCTCCACCAGCACCCAAGCTCCTACCCACCGCTCGGTATGCAGAGCGAATCGCTATACACGAGAGTTTGCTCATCGGCTCTGTTCAGACAGACAGAATAAGTGAAGCGGATCCCTTTTATGGGTACAAAAATGAACTTAAGACCCAGAAGACTTATGGGGCCCTGTTGGGATGGGGATCCGGCACTGGGCAAAGGCCCAATTCGGCGGAATTGAATTGGGCCATGAGAGCGGGACCAGAGTGTTACCTCTTTGAATGCAAATATCAGAGAGAATGATTGTCTTAGAATAACTAAATAAGAATCCCTGAAAACTATGTATTGTAATATTTGCAAGTTGTTAGATGTAAACGTACAATTAATAACATGACACCGGTATGAAGTGACAGCTGTATTGTTCCGTCTTGTGCAGTATGTACGTTTTTAGTAGCTGTCGTAAGCTTTAGAATGTATAAATAATATAGATAGAATACAAGCTAAGTTATAACATTATTCGAAAATTTTTACGACATTGTCGTATTACGCAAAAACTACTATCGCTAATTAGATATATAAGTATAGTATACATGTAAGACATAATTATGGAAAAGTATAATAGTATAATAGTAGTAGTAGTAAAAGTATAGTAGATAAATGGTCATTTCTTATACAGATATAACAGTTATTACAAGTATAGTTAAACGATATCAATACAGCAATTCATGTTATCGTGCATAATATTTCCGTATACATTGAATACAAAGCCCGCCTGCATTTCCATCTGAGAGGCTCCGGACACAATGGCCGTTTGCAATGCAAATTAGGGTTGTACTTGATGCCGGCTCACTAACGCACTTGCAGCGCTACTTAGTTTGTGCGAATTATGCCGCGTTATCCGCTCAAGCCTGACAGAGAGCTTTGAGTTGCTAATGGGTATTTTTCGGGCGCGAAAATATAACAGTTACAAGCGGAACGGTTAAATCTGTCTACGATATAACTGTCTGATTTATTGTACGCAAACATTACTCAGACATTGTGTTTGCGTACAATAAAACAGGCAGTAAATGGAATGCTCGACGCATTGAATATAATTTATTGTATAATTAATTATCAGATAATGTTTCGTAGATTATAAGTATGTATATGACCTGGATTGTCCCTGTACTCTTTCAAACAATACACACACTATAGAATAATACTTTTTTTCATTTACGCAGATGAATACAATTACGTATGATACCTAGGAGACTGGGTGGCCCCTAGACCTATGGCAGACACGACACTTTGTGTAATACCGACTAAACCCCTGCTTGTGCCTTCAGCCGCTGTAGTTGGAGACCCGGATATAGATATACATTTAGTAAGAGGTAGTGCCACACTGCATGCTTGCATGCAGTCCAATTGGGCCGGCACGACCGGGGAGGTACCTCTCGCTTACACGAGACCGGCGTAAAGTGACAGCTGTGCTGTCGCGTTTCGTGCGGTGTGTGAGTAGCCTGTGACCCACGGAGGTGGGAGGAGAAAGGAGGGCAGCGCATCTGTATAGCCTCTATGCGGATGTTTGTGGGCGTCGGTAGTCATGAAAATTGCTCCGTCTGCTCGTTTGCCCTCCTATATCATAAAAAAAAATACACTTATATTGAGAGTCCCGGATCTGGAAGCAATAGGATCCCTCCAGCGACAGGTTGGCCACGGCGAAAAGGTCAGACTTTTCCTCCTTGGGGACTTTTTGGCTGCCTCTGAATAGTCCCTACTACGTTGTCGGAACTTTGCATCGGGCTCAGGTTCCCATCCTGGCTCCTAGCCCCAGTACCCCAAAGGAGCACGCCACCAATGTCCAAATTAGACGCGCCTCTTTCCAATCCTCGCCGCCCTCTGCTTATTCAGAGGGGCGGGTGGAGGATCCCTCACTTGAGCTGCTCTTAGTCTGACCTCTCCCCCAAGCCTGTCCGGTATGGTTAGTCCTGCCCGGCATAGCCTTGGAAATCACAGAGGTGGCAGCATCTTCGGGGGGATTTTAAAAGAATATGGACTTAATCTAGTTGATTAACTTAACGTTCCGTAATAAAATTGGCTGGTATGCAGGTTTTCTCACGATGTTTTAATGGCAAAATCACTTTAACGCGATGATTACGCTTGCTATCCCAACGCACAGTTATCTAAATGGCTGAGAGCTATAAACCTATACGAGGTTTTATGCGTCGCTTTCATTAAAACAGGGATATTAATTTTTAGCACAATCGAACCAGAGCCAGTTTCAATGGGTATAAAATTGATAGCGTAGTGATATTTATACTTTTTATTCGGTCAACAGTCAAGCGGCTTGTATATATTTTACGTTAATAGTGTTGACCACAGATTTTTTTTTCGATAATTCTTTTTCTTTTATTTTTTTTTCATGGTATAGCTATATTTTTATGGAGCCATTTTCTTGACTACCAACGCCCATAGACATCCGTATAGAGGCTATACAGATGCGCTGCCCTCCTTTCTCCTCCTACCTCCACGGGCCACCGGCTACTTGCACACCGCACGAAACGCGACAACACAGCTGTCACTTTACGCCGGTCTCGTGTCAGTGAGAGGTACCTCCACGGACGTGCCAGCCCAATTCGGCTGCATGAAAACATGCAGTGTGGCACTACCTCTTACAAATGGATGGAGCGAATTCGTCGCTGGGTACTCTGGATCCTGTTGCCTGTAGATCCGGGACCTTCCGAACAAAGAATAATAATTTTTGAGCACTGATGGGAATCTAACCCCACCTTCATAGTAGATTAATACTATATTAAGAGGCAAACAATGCCTATATAATATATATTATGATGGTGTCCGTGTATATATATTTGTAGAATAAACGGATAAATATAGAGAGCCCAACGCAAATTGTTGATAAAATTTTAACATTTAGGTGTAAAGCATTTACGTAAAGTAATTTAGTCCACTGAAATGTTGAATTTCGGTCTGCACTTTTACAGAACAAAATTTTATTTTTACATTTTAACGTTTATTGTTAAGTTAAATTAGTTGCTGGGTCACAATCTTTGTCCTGCGAGTGCCATATTAGAAATAAGTGGTACATTTTTATCGTTTATCAAGTTAAACTGTTTCAATTCATACAGTTAATGAGTTTTCGGTGGCCTCTAGGAGGAAAGAAGGGCAACGCATCTGTTTAGCAATTATGAGGATTTCGTATATGTCGATACTCATTAAACGGCTCCGATTGCTCGTTAGTCCTCTGATGCTGTAAAAGAAATATTAAAGACAAATATCGTCGGTGGGATTTCTATTCAAACCCACTACCGTTTGGTTTAAGCTGATTACAATTCCTGATACGTTACCAACTACGATTCACAGTAGTGCTTAAAACTCTTCAAAATACACCAAACGAGGCTTAGGGAAACCTCGGACTGCCTGAGATCATATCAAAGCGTCGTGGTGGTTACCGCTGTAGATGCTGGCGACACAGGAGTAGTAGCGATGGTAACTAGTGTTGGGCCAAGACCCGCTTAAAAATAAGATATGTCTTTTAGACCACACAACTAAAGTAATACTTAATTATTGATTTTCGTTACCGTAGTTACAACGACATAACTTGTCACATGATATTTATTTTTTAAATAAATTTGAATTTGAATGACAACTTCCATTGGCCTCGCCCGAGCACACATTTTTGTAACGCTCTCGCCAGCTTACTCCCCATGTCAAGTGCGCATATTTTTTTTTTATAGCATAGGAGGCAAACGAGCAGTTAGGTCACCTAATGTAAAGTGAACACCAACGCCCACAGACATCCGTAACACCAGAGGTCTAACAGATGCGTTGTCGACCTTTGAGGAAAGAATAAGCTCTTTTCTTGAAGATCCCTAGGTCGTCACATAGAAGTTTTACTTCAAAAATCACGACACGTGTCACAATTTCTACATCACCATTCCTTTCATCCTTTAATGCAACGATGATACGTCTTACAAACGCTAAAGAAAATGAAACTAAGACGAGAAGACAATTCAACATCTTGACCTACATCGGCGTTGTCGCCGCTGACCCCCACCACCCTGTAATTATATACTCTTGTAATTACACGGTAATAAACCACCTTTGTTGTACGTGCACGCGATTCTCGCTCTAATTGCGTGGTAATAGAGCTCACGTACCACGGTTCTTATTCGGAGCATCGCTGGTATTTAAGCTATGTTTTAAATTGCAACAGTAATATTAAACCTGCGCTGCAGGGAATTTCATCTGCAATTGTTTGTGCTCCATGCATGCCTCTGAATGGGACAGACTCGCGACGGGGAAGATTTAGCTAAGTAACGCTGTACTGGCTTTTAGATACCTTTTTTTTGGTGACGTAGGGTAATGCCTATACGCACGCTACCCAGGAACCCGGGTGGATCTCGGGTACAGTGTCGGGCTCGGTGTTTGAGTGCCCTCCCGACTAAACCTCCTGCGAGTGCCTTCAGCCGCTTTGAGTTGAGGGTCCCAGATCTGCAGGCACAGGATCCCTCCAGCGATTACGTTATTAATGTTCTATACTAATTAATAAATAAGTCTCTACTGCGCTTATAAATGTACATATTTAGGCAAACACTGTCACTTGTGTGGCTCCAAGTGAACAATAAAAATATGTTTTTCTTTCTTACTGTTTATAATGTATACTTTATAGATTCGCAGATCTACCGAATCATAATATCTGCAGCCTCAGAAATTTACATTAACAGAATTATAATTTTATTATTTTGGTTGTCGTTATGACCAAAAAAATAGTACAGAGTTGATGTCGTGGGCGTGATCTTCTTTACATCATTAACCATAAAGGGCTACTAGGCTTTCACAGATCACGTAAAATGCGGACGCTAAAATAGCCATTACTTTACGCCGGTGTTACGTAAGCAAGTGGTAATTCTAGGGTCTTGCGGGTACTATTTAGTTGCAAAGCGACAGTCGTAATACAATTTAGAGAAAGAACTTACGTCGTGGCTAAACATATTCAGATGAAATGTATTTAAGCATTATGTAAATGTCACTTTTACATATTATGAAGATAAATCATACGCCTTAGGGAGACATATTTCAGTATATTATAAGGCAAGGGGTTATGTTACTATAATGTTACAAAAGGGTTGTGTGAACCCAATTTGTCCAGTATTTTAATTTAATACTACCACTACGGTACGATAGAAATAACTAAATATGTCAATACCGAAATGCTGGAGTTAATTATTTAATAAGGAACATTACTCTGAATAAAAAGGAGCGCAGGCAATGTAAACGCTAAGCGTTTTAATGACTAAAGGTACAAGTTGGAAGCGGGCCACGTGTCGCCGCTTCATGTCGTCGCGACACGTCGCCGCTACACGTCGCTGCGGTCATGAGGTAATTTCATAGAAATACATAGAAACCGCAGTGACGTGTAGCGGCGACGTGTCGCGACGACATGAAGCGGCGACACGTCGCCCGCTTCCAACTTGTACCTTTACATTTTATTTTTTCTTCAAAACAAGTGTCTTAAAAATCGTTTTTTAACTCCTTAAATCTTTACTTTACACCAACTTTAGCTGACTTTATATCAAATTTTATATTTAACTTCAATTACTTTTTCCAAAATTATCAGAAGAAAAAAATATAACACTAAACACCAAAGACCATTTTTATAAATATTTACGGGAGTTGAAATCTTCGGAACTTGCATTTGAATGGAGCGATCCGCAGACGTTCGCTGGAACTCAATTTCCTGTTTGTTAGAATTTTATAACTTTCTCTTTATCTCGAGACGGGAGATATCACGAGGTGAGCTACGTTGAGGTAAACATTCGATTGTTCTTTTCAATTTCGTATTTATTTTGCGAGAAATGTTGTTTTTTTTTAGTTGCAACTTCTGTAGTGGTATATGTAAGATAGGGAAAATATTATAATGGCGTCATTAACATGTACGTTGACAGTTATGCCAGCAAATGCCGAGCTTGAGTAGTGATTCTCACACAGCGACTATGTCGCTGGGGCTTCCAGTCCGAAGCGAGGCTTCTCTCTGGAGGAAGGGGATCTTCCGCGTCCCGTTACTACGGGACGGTCCTTGTGGTGTGGAGAGATTTTCTCCCCACTATGTAGATTATTTTTTGTTTTTATTTATTTAGTTTATTTTTCGCCCAGTCGGAGGGGCTGACAGCCACCCATGGGGAACGTGAGCCTCAGCCGCAACTGAGGAGCGTGTATGAAACCACTCTCACGAGCCTCCCCATGAGTGCCTGCCGACTCGAACGACCGGTGATTGTAAGACACGATAATGGATAGGAGGGTGGATCTAGGGAGCTCCGGGCCCGAGAGTTTTAGCTCTGGGAGGAGCTCGAGTTGATTTCCCAAACGAGACAAGGCAAGAGGGCTGCCGAGTCTCCCTCGGTACAACTCGGTAGACATAAATTCCTGTGAATAGGTGTAAAGAGGATACGACACAAAAATTAAAATTGTAAATTATAAATTGTAAATTATAAATTGGAAAAAATAAAAATTAGCTAGATGATTAGGAAGTCGGCTGAGAGCGGGGGTGGTTTTATCCAATCCCCGCTCTCGGCAACTTATATCTATCGTGAGGGCCGGCGCGCCAGGGCGCGATATTCCGAAGCGTATCGTGCTCCGACGCGTCCGCCCTCTCGAACAGATTTGTTGACTGTCTTTGGATAAAATCTTTGAGACTTTCGGTGCGCAGGTCCCTCGTGATTACGTCATTTCTAACGTACCTAGGCGCATCGACAATCCAGCGCAGCGTGACATTTTGGACTGCTTGCATCTTCCTTTTGCGGACTTTTGCAAGCAGGTGGTGCCACGCTGGCGCTGCGTAAGTTAGTTGAGACCTGATGTATAGTTTGTATAAGGTCAGTTTCATTTTTAATGGAATGGCCGCTGACCTTAGGAGGGGTGATAGTCTGGCCCGGGTTCCTCGGGCTTTATTTATAGTAGCTTCGAGCTTGAGATCGATTTGCAACCATTTATATTGAGTTACTTCATTAAATTGTATGTTTGTAATTGTGCATATATAGCCATTATTTCTTTCTATCATTCTATCTTTATCACTTTGCGGCGTATCATGTAAGTGAGAGAAAATTCCTCGATCGTCAGGTGCAGATCGACTGCAATGCGGCATTGCACTACCGTAATAAAATGCCCCATCTGCTTATTAACTCCTATGGGGAGCAAAGCACAAAAAAGTGTGTGCTTTAGACACACAACTGAAGTAAAACTTAATTACTGGTTTATTGTACAAATTCATTACCGTAGTTACAATGACAAAACGTCATATGATATAATATGTAAATTTTTTAAATACAAAAATGTTTCCCTTAAAACGAGTTTGAATGTTGAATTTGAATCACAACTTCATTGGCTTCACCCGATGTGTGATTTTTGTAACGCTCTCGCCAGCGTACTCCCCATGTCAAGTGCGTGTATAGAAGTTCTACTTCAATAAATTTAGAAATATCTTTTTAATAACAAACGCAGTGTCTCCGCGAAACTAAAGAACGCGACGTTACAGCCAAGTTACATCTGATGCGGCGGGACGCGCGGGGTTTAATTTCCTGAGGACGCTTCGCACAATCGATTTTGATGGAACTTTGTAACTGTAAAGTGGACTTTGGTTACACTGCTACAATGTAATCTAACTTCATTTAAATAGAATTGAATTTGGAATAAATGATGATCTAAAAGTAGTAGCCGTTTAGACATGGAGGCGAGTAGCAGGAATCTTGGCTTTCACGAAGCCACCTCAAGAAAGGGAACAATTAATGAGATTATTTTATAGTTACTTTAAGGGCTGTTGTCTGCGCATCCGGGACCCTCCAATTATAGCGGCTGAAGGCTTTCACCCGCAGGGGTTTAGTCGGTATTGAATTGCTAAGTTTCCGAGTCCGGCATAGGTCTGGGAGTCACCCCGGCTCCTAGGCATCATACTTAAATGTATTCCTCGGCACCAACAAAGAAAAAACAAAAAAGGGCACATCTCATATGGCCATAAAAGAGAACTTGTAGGTCATAATTATAATAAGCCATTGTTTACGTTTACGCTGAAACGGTGAAATTCACATGCCGTAAAGATTTTTGTTCTTGTAAAGAATGTTTGATTTATTTTTGTTTACCATGTTTTCCTTCAACGTAGAGCAAGCGACGTGCCAAGCACATGAAAATTGAAATCCTATTTTTCAAAAGTGTGTGCATTTGGATTTGGAAAAAATATTTAACCCGACAGCTGG
>LUGF01037049.1:180468-198787 GCA_001625245.1 Calycopis cecrops
ATGTGAACTACACGACCCCGGGGAGCTACGAGGGGGAGAGATGGCGTGAAGTGACGCTATGCTATTTATGTCTTCTGGTCTCTAACACGTTCATTTATTTTATTTGCAGAGAATGAATAAAGAAGGGAATAGAGGAGAAAGCAACGTGTAAAGGAAGTAATCGCATTTGTTTGCCCTGTTTTGCAGTGTCATAAGACTCCGTTCATTCGATTGTAAAGTAAATTTATTTCTTTGCAATCGGCTAAAAACCATAGTAATTTCTGAGCGCTATAATCGAACCGAAAACAAAACAAAATGTGAAAATAAATCTTTAAGTGTATATAAAATATAAATATAGTTTTAAATTAATTACCCAATATTTAGTTACGTAAAATTGTGATGAAATTTGTTATCGATGTCTATTCTGGTTATAGTATTCATACAAAAGGAATTATGAATAGAAAGGGACACTCCATCGTTCGCCGTCCATGTGCTCCTTTTCTTTTACAGGCCGACCAAATTTTGATCAAAAATTTGAGAAAAAGATCTTTTTGAGCGCAAAAACCCTCTTATGTCTCGGTTATTGCAGAGATATTTTTGTCAGGACCAGAGCTATTTTTAATAGCTCGCACGATTTACCGTCTTGGTCAGTCAGTCAGTACCAAGCCCTGGTAATCTTCGATCTGCCTGAGCGTCGCCCCAACAGGGGCCCTCAAACCAGTGATTCCCGTAGACAGTCCCTTAGTCAAAAGACCACAAAATTCTTTATCACAACTCCTTCTACGAATTTCAGAGAGAATTCGTTAAACGGACAAGTCATACGCTGATGAAGGCAAAACAAATTGTGCCACAATTATGTTAAGACCACTTTACCTGCGATACCCCGCACCCGACTAATTCGATTGTCGCGCCGGATCCAACTGGGGTGTGCGAAATGGTCACATACACATTTACGATATCACCCTGTTTCAAATTAATGCATGTATTATGTGGATAGGTGCCCTTTTATATGCCTTCGTAAATATGTCACGTTGAGAGGGAAAGTGGCTCCTCTTTTTAATTGTAAATGGTGGAAATGAGCAGTTAGAGTTCACTGATAGATGACTCCAAAGTCTAGTAATTTATGCTCTTCTTTGGAATCATTGTCCTGTGCCTAAAAGTCGCCAGTTTCAGACTTGGGCTAAGTGAGGTGGACGGCAGAGATAATGATTTTCTATTTAGCTTGGTTTTATTTAAACTAATATAAATTCGTACAGATGATGTCTTAAGTTTACGCGAATATAACTCATTAGTACAATAAAACCATTTTAACGGATTTTATCGCGGCTTATTTCATTATTTTATAAACCCGATGTTTCAGAAGATGAGAAGACAGAATCTGTCTTCTCATCTTCTGAAACATCGGACAATAGAACATCTGATGTTCTATTGTCACAAGTTATTAAAAGTAAGAGAAGATTTATTATTCATTGATGCCGATTAACGTAAAAAATTGCTTATAAAATTAACAGTGATAAAATTCGTTAAAATTGTTTTATGCAATAAACAAATATTATGTATGTTATTCATACAAACTTTCTCATCTATATAGTATATATAGTAAGTAGTAGTGAAGGTAATGTGAAGACGTTTCAGGCTTTCATGAATTTCCATTGCGAAGGCTTTCATTTGCGCCGCGGTCTAATAGCTGGATTTGACAAGAATGTGGCTTCTCGCAGCGGCGAACTGCGTGTTTCCTCGTGTGGGACAAACATAAGCAGAAGCGAGTGTGTTAATCTTTATTATTATACTATCTATGCCTTGTGTTTTCACCACGTTATAATAGCCAGAAGATGTCCACTGATGGACAAAGGGCTTCCTCTGTTTCAGCCCCTTAGCGGCGGTATTTCTAAAAAATATTTCCTATTGTCACTTACATAAAAAAAGAAACCCATGTACCAAATTTTGAATTTCTAGGTACAGTAATTTGGGCTGTGTGTTTATATATAAGCCAGTCAGTTTTGTCTTTTTACATTATATTATGTAGATTTCATTATAATCATTTAAATTAACATTAAATTGATAAAAATACTGACTGACTACTTATATTTTATATTCGGTACATTACATGCATTGCCACTTGTGTGAACAAGACAAATCTATTTACTGCTCATACGCTCTCTGACCCAGTCGGGTACCTACTTGGTATTTTTTTTTCGGATGGACCTGATATACTAAGATACTGTTCAACGGCCTATTGTAGAACATTCTGTCTTCGGATTTATGGAGAAGCTAAGAGGACAGACCCAAGAAGAAGATGCACCGGATATATTTATGGACTTGGTAATTTATTATAGCATAATGGGGAAAACCTGTAGTTGGAACGTATTGGTTACTGACGACGTCTATAACCATCACAACACAAAGCTTTTTCTCATTAAAGATTAATAGAATTTCTGAGAACAAAATGCAGCAGCTCGAATCATCTCTAACGCGGCATGTAATTACTTTTTCGCTAACTAAACCAGATTTCTCTCTAGCTTTGTCAATGAAAATGGCAAGTACACTCTCTAATGTGCTGTTGTGCGTGCATGATATAATATATGCATTAAAGGAATAAGTTTTGCATGACACGAATCTGTCACGCCAAACATATTATGTGTATCTTAACATTTTGCGTTGTTGGCATTTCTGTACAAATATAACTGTGGCCGTAATTCGTCCAAATAATTGAAACGAAACAACAAAAATAAAGAGAAACACTGGACTAACACATTATAAAATATCAAAAGGTTTGAGAACTTTAACCGGCAGGAATGCTAAAACGTTACATCTTGTGACTTACAATGGCAGAGCTAAAGCATATTGCCAGCAAAATGCCACTAGAGCGTGACTCCAGCTGATGTGTGGGCCCCGTGAGCCGTGAATGTTTCATGAAATGTATCAGACAGTTTCGCTTTAAACTCTTGGCTTTTGTATTACGCTCCCAATTCTGAAACCCATTTTACTAGCAATACCTTTTTGTGCAAAACAACGGCCTTTTTTCGGGGTTTTTTAAGCGAATAAGTGAATTTTTGAATACCTTTTGTATCTTTGCAGTTAATTTTATGATTGATTTATAAATACGTTATCATTACAAATTAAATGTTTGTAAAATCTATTTTAAAAGTAACGTCAAATATAGAAAAGTTAAAAAGAGAAAAAGAACCGTTTAACAGTTGTGTGAATAGATGAAATTTATAGGCATTTCTAATGGAAAAAGATGAATGTAATTGAAAATTATGTGAAAAAGTATCTATTTTTCTAACATTACGTTTTAAAACGGTTTTTTCTCCTCTCTTTTTTGTGAAAGATAGACCGTGCCCAAATATAAAATGCCTGCTTCTTTACGTTCTATATCTAACAGAGAAGAATAAAGCATAAAATTGTTTATTAAGAAAAATATAATCAATATAAATAAAAAAATAAGATACACAAATAAATAATATACTTCCCAAACCACGTATAATGCCTTGTTTAATTACGTAATCAAAACCGTCACAATATATGACGGTTGAAATAGAATTTCACTATGAATTTCAGAGTCACTCCTATACACGCAAGCATAAGAAGCTTATAAGCATCCACATTGTATAAGCTTCCTGTTATGGAAATAATCCTACGTTATAGTGATACCAACAATTTGAAAGGCTTGCTTATATACCTGTATATTAAATTGAATAGAGATGTTTTGTTGACATTCATTTGTTTTACCTGTGTTGAATGCATGTTTCTCTACGGCATTGTATTTTGTTTGCCAGTAGGTTTTGATACATAAAAATGAACTAATAAGTTAAAAAAGAATGTATATCAGGTTTTATGTGCAGATCTCAGAAGAATAATTTCGAACAAACTTTATTTATTAAATAACGGTATGCCGATTTATTCCACGAATTAATCCAATCTTGTACCGAAAAGTAACACATATTGCAACGTCAAAATCGTTAATGAAAATTTTGCGTACACATAAATATAAACCGACACACGTAATAAATGACGGCGAAAATTTAAATCTAGTGAAAACTATTTTCCACAAGTGGTTTTCTAGATATTAATTAATGTTGTATGCAGGCATATTTTGCATTTATTTGTACATTTTATGTAATAATTTATATATAGGAATTTTAATAACATCAATAATTGGGAAGATTAAAAAATTACTAGCTGCGCCCCGCGGTTCCACCCGCGTAAATTTCAAAATTTCGTCTTAAAAATCATCCCATGGCATCACATGGGAACATTTTTTCCGGATAAAAACTATCTTATGTGTTAATCCAAGTTACCCTCTATGTTTGTACCAAATCTCATAAAAATCGGCTTTGCGTGAAGGAGTAACAAACAAACATACAAACATTCGCATTTATAATATTAATAAGATAGCATCCTTGTGATTAAGCTAATTCGATTTCCATAACGCGAATCCCACAAAATCATCCATTACGTTACCCGTGGTTGATCAATATACCTAATTCTTCAGGATAACATATATGCATTAACCATGAACAAGCCTTGCAATTCCATTAGTTTTACAGCGGCACAACCCTCATTCAGCGTCAATGCAATACAGAATCTAGAATTAGCAATAGCATATAATTTACAGTTCCCAAAGCTCGTGTGTCCCAGCCTTTAGAGTCTACTTGGCAACATCAAATACTGGCAAACTAATTAAGTCCCAATTTACATCGGGCTTAATTACAAAGAGCAATATGAAGTGAGAGCAGCGGTGCCATCTTAGTAATTTGATTACAGTACGGTTACAGATAGTGACGAGTTACTATCAGGCATTAGACGTGATGTATTATAGCTCTTACACCCCTACTGATGAATTCATTAAACTTACATGAGAACGAGAATATTACTAATTGTTCTCACGCATTTAGCAACAAACACTGAAACGAAAAGATAATAAGTACAGTGATAATAGTGATTAAATTAATCACAATTTAGCTTTATATTAAACTTCAGAAGTTTCTCCTGATATTATGATATAATTTAAATTTAATACCGCTAAATAAACTTAATTATTTTACAGATTGAGGAAATTTATTGTAAAGCGAAAGTAAGAAAGTAAAGTGATGTATCGAATGTAACTAATTCTCTTCTTTAGCAAATTTCATACGAAATTTAGGCAAGACCAGTGACTCAGTTTAGAGTTAGATCGTTTTGATAACAAGTAAGTCGGTATGAATGTAGTCTGTATATTTATTTGTAATTATTATACAAGCAATATAAATGTCAATGTTTTTCTCAAAGTTTTTCTGTAAATTTTGTAACTTATGTTAGGGATATTGGACACTGACTTCTATTACTTTACAGTAAAATGAAGTACAGAGTAAAGTAAAACTTCACGAACTAGACTTAATTTTACTGTAGAAATTTGTGGCAACGGTGTTTAAGGAGACACTATTTGCGTTGCCCCAATTACGTCTTCTACCAGAATTCCAAGAAGTGTATTGTCGTTAAGAGAAACGGTACATTGCTCTTTAGAGCTAACGAAGGACTCTATGCTAAATACTAGTATTGATCATGCTGCATCTTCAGATCAGGTCTTGGAAATGGCATGGGCAAATATCTTCGAAATTACATTGAGTTTTGATTCAACCGAAATATAAAAGAAAAAGGAAAACCATACCTACATATAATAAAACAGTAAATTTCGTGCGTCTGTAAATTGAATATACATATTTACGAAAAACTAATTGGGGGCGATGTTAAAATAGTATTAGAACACTTTCCTATTTCTGTTTGTCCGTTTGTCTAGGCTAATTTTCAAAACTACTGGACGGATTCGAATGCAAGTTTTTGTGATGGCCTAGTCAACATTTAGAATATTTTTTACTGCGGGAAAATCACTCATTCCTATGGTTAATTCAGTACCTAATTATACTTTACTTGACGAATCTGGAAATTTGAATGAAACTTTGATTATAAATTATAATAGAACTACGCAACGCGAACGAAGTTGCAGGCACCTGCTAGTAGGCAAATAAAAGCTTTTGACGAGTTGGACATGATTCGATGAGTTTTATAAATATTTTATTTAATTCTTTTTTGATTACTTGTAAATAACCAATAAAAAACCAATAAATATAATTAATAAAAAAATGTCATATATTATTTTGTCAAAGAGCTGATTATGTTACAAACTGCTAGCCGATTAAAAAAATATAATTCGAAATTATTCCGATTTCGAATAAAGAACCGCATCAAAATCGGCCAGACCATTTGAGAGCTATGGTGATAAACAAACCCACATGTGTGTGGGATATCGACGTCAAACTTATAAAACCTCTCTTTTGGGTCAGTGGTTAAAAAAACATCATGGTAGACTAAAGTCTATATTCCATAAGAGGGTTCAAAACGTAATTAAATCAAATTATTTTCATTTCATTAATTGCTTAATTATATTAATACATATTATTACTATTTTAAGAGAAAATTTTAACGAAATTAATTAAAACTTATTAATATCTATCTACTTATAATATGCACAAAAATGGGTAATATCCCATTTATTTAATATAACGCAACTATTTTAAAAATATTTACGAATATTCTACAGAAAATTTCCTGAAGGTTAGTAGAAAATATAATAATGAAATATTATTATATCCATAAAATAGGACCAGCGAGTCGTTCTGTGGAATCCTGCGAGGCAGGAGCTTTATAATAAAGATATATTGAACATCCTAATATTATAAATGTGAAAGTTTGTATGTTTGTTTGTTTGTTACTCTTTCACGCAAAAACTGCTAAACCAGTTTTCATGAAATACTCGTGTGATTTTGAATAAAAACATTTTTATTTTATTTAATTTCTCCTCGGGCGTGCTGGCTTTATTCGGCGGCAATGCAGCATGGCGCTCTTACGTCACAGTGTTATGTAAAGTGAATACGTAAATTCAGCGTTCACGTGACAGTAAGCCGGGAAGGGATTGCGGTCTCCGGTTATCAGCCGGGGACATGCGCGGGTACAAACTCAACGTACAAAACTTCTTATAAAACTCAAATAGAGACGCTGTTGACGGAGGAAACTTTCGATATACACTCCAGGGTTTTGGTTATGAAAGTTATTTTTCCGATTCCGGCTAAAACAGATTACATACTTGCATATTATAGCATAACGTTTTGAATAATATATAGTATGACTATAATAATTACTGACAACTTTTTTGTTTACGCAGGGGAATACACTTAGGTACATAAAATACCTAGGAGCCCGGTGGATCCTAGACCTATGTCGGACACTTTGACGTGCAGGGCTAAGCCCCTGCGGGTGAATTATTCGAGGGTCCGTATCTGCAGGCAACAGGATCCCTCCAACGACAGGGTGGCCGCGGCGAAAAGGCTAGACTTCTCATCTATCCAGGAAACTGTGAAGGTGGCAGCATCTACGAGAGGTATTAATGACAGCTGTCATAGCTGGCTCCAACTAGATGCTATTGACATTCAGTTAAATGAGGCCAATATGATGATATGTCGATAGTTTACGTCTGTCTGAGTCGTGTAATCACTGACATATTATATACCTATTTAGATACTCATATTTATATAATTAATGACCTAGGATACGTTCTCCAGATACTACTCTCTGATAGAGTTAAGTTGCAGTCTATGTTCGACAACTTCTAGCTTTTCTATAAGAATTAGTGAATATTTATTATGTCTAGCATGCTTTTTACAGTTTAGTTGCAAAAATCTAAAATAGTAAGAACGAACGCAACTACACGTAATCTGAAATTATTGGTGACCACTGAATTCCCAATCTTCTCTTTGTTTTTTGAAGTAAAACTTCTATACGCGCGCTTGACATATGAAGTAATCTGGTTCCTCCCTATTTGCGTGAACCATATTCATCCGTATTATTGCAATGACTACATCTTAAGCGTCTTACCGGTATTTTTTTTTAAACGATCTTTGGGCCACAACTCGTTCCCAACGCTGCTACTTCTGTGTCGCCAGGAGCGACAGCGGCAACCACACTTGACCCTTTGATAATATGATCGCAGGGAGTCCGAAGGAAAAGCTAAATCTGTATTGGGACCCGCAACGAATTTAATCAGAAGAAAGTAGGAGGAGTAGGAAGTAATTCCAATTTCCGTCTTTCCGGTAAGCGCAATTATGCAATATTTTCCGATCTTCAATAAAATATAATAATTTAAAAACAATACACGATATTTAACTAATAAAAAATGTATACGGCTGCATTTATGCCCTGAGGGAGAGGGCAATATTTTCGTCTCACTCCATTTGGAGCGGAGCCAAATCGCGCATTGGCCCACATAGCCCATTACCTCGGTACCATTGTCACTAATTGCTTTTATAGCGGGCCCTGTCAGCCAGTGTACACATACATTTAAATATTTCGCCGCCAAAATAACTTACCTGCAGTGCAATTTATCTTTGGACTGATGTTAATCGCTGCAATTATGGAGGGGATTTGATTAAAGTTAGGTTTAGTGGAAATTAAGGGTTTAAAGTAAAAATGGATTGTGTTACATAACTCATAATGCCTATTTGCATATTCTAGGATTATCTTATATTTGTTAGTTAAGTATCTAGGCAAATCTGGACTTTAATAGGAACCTATAAAACAGGCTTTAAGTTGCGTAATATAAAATTGGATGACCGAATGGGGCAGTGGTAAAGTAAGCGTGAATGGCACGCAGTTAACGGCAAGTTCGAATCCCATCTAGATAAATATTTATTTATTTATTTTCTTTGCGAAACATATAACAGCACTAGTTAACACAATAAAGTTTTTACTTATATTTAAAAAGGATGTGAAATTTAGAATCACTAAGTAAAAGGATACCTATAGTTTACCTATATTCTGTTTTGTAATAAGAATCTAAAAAATAATCTATTTCTAGTGCATAGAACACAAGATATACTAGATAATTACATTAAAAATTTAGCACAGGGCTAGGCGAATGTAATCAACGAGATGTTATATAATAAACATATTTTGTCCAAAAGAACAGCAACATATCCTCACTCCAGTGTTTTGTTTTGTTCGTTGTATTTGTTGGTGTTCAATTCCGTGCAACTCAGAAACAATATTTTTTTGTTTTCCATCCATCCCAACGTCAGTTGCGATGCGTTGAAAGGCAGCAGCTCGACATAGCAAAATATAGTAAAATTGGTGCGGTACATTGCGAAATATGATTTTGACGCAAGGAAACTTGCGAAGCCTTCCTAGATAATTAATAGTCGAATTTTATAGTAAGAGGTGCTGCCACACTGCATGCTTGCATGTAGCCTAATTCGGCCAGCACGACCTGTCGCATACACGAGACCAGCGTAAAGTGACAGCTGTGCTGTCGCGTTTCGTGCGGTGTGTAAGTAACCGGTGGTCCACGGAGGTGGGAGGAGAAAGGAGGGCAGCGCACCTGAATATGCCTCTATGCGGATGTCTATTGGCGTCGTAGTCATGAAAATGGCTCCGACTGCTCGTTTGTCCCTCTATACCATAAAAGAAAAAAAACTATCGCCTAAATGCGACATCACCAATGTACACTCCAATAACTTGGTTTAAAGCTATAAAATTTTTTTTTTTAAATTAGTTCTTAATTAAACTCATAGATATTTGAAATTGTATGTCCAACTTTACTTAAAGCCCAAAGCAAAATTACTTTAATGTTGTTTATACTTAGGAAAAACTGTTATTTGCCTTAGTGTTGGTTGTCTATTATTTGTTTATTAGTAGTAGTATTGTACGCTGTTGGTTTTCACAATAAAATAAAATAAAATAAAATAATGCCATTTATAGGCTAAAAAACTGATTTTAGTAAGAGATAGTGACATGCTGCATTGCAGCGGATTTGGGCCGATAAGACCGGTGAGGTGCCTCGCGCTCACGTGATACCACTGTTAAGTGACAGCTGTGCCGTCGCGTTTCGTGCGGTGTAAGTAGCCGGTGGCCCATTTAGTTGCAAGTAGAAGGGAGGGCAGGGCGTCTGTATGGTCTCTGTGTGGATATCTGTGGGTGTTGGTGTTCATGAAAATGGCTTCGACTGCTTGTTTGCCCCATAAATCATAATAAAAGAACTGTATTAGGAAGCTACGCTCTTCCAGACAGAGCTCCTGTTGCAATTTTTAAGAAACAAAATTTTACATTATCATTAAAAAAGGTATTAACGGGATAACCTAGTCTTAGACGTAGTGGGCAGATATAATATACGGGCGATGATGGTTATAAAAATTAAAGTGGACTATCAAAGTAACCACTCCCGTTATAAAGTATCCAAAGGGCGAAAAAATCGTAAAACCCGAAGGAAATCCCTATGTGACCTATAAAAGGCAGTTTTATTATAATGTGTGGGGTTTAACATAAAGATCAATATTCGCGGAAAATTTAACGTTAAAACAGGGCCAGAATAATGATAAATACAATTATTTTTATGATGATACTGATTTAAAAGTCGTGGTTTTTAAGCCTGTGGCGCATGGGTGTGAAATTGCTGCAAGTAGTCACCAATGCTTCTGATTGTTTGCTTACCCCTCTATAAAAAAAATATATTTTATTATTCGTATGTTCCATAATTGTCTCAATTCTATTTCATCTTTCTTCACGACATGGGTTTTAAGAGAAACTGTTCTGTTGGAACTGACTTGGGCCGTCACGTTTTGGGAGGAACCGGTCACATGATCACTGTTGTATACCTGCCTAAAAGCGACATTTATGCTATTGAATTTCGTGCGGTTTGTGCATTTCTGGTGTTCCATTGGAGAGGAGGAAGTAAGGCAACATTTTGTCTGCTGCCTTCCTGCCTCCTCGATATAATCATAACAATTATGCTAATATCTAAGGACATTACTAGTCATCAAAATATTCGACTACTGATTTGCCTCCATAATAAATAAGAATAAAATAAAAAAAGTTTTATTTCTTTTGTCTCGCGCGGCAATGAACTTCTACAATATAGGCACGATTCCGACCACTACACACACAACGAAAACAACCACTACACGGACAAGCTCTATATAAAACCCTCACAAAACTCCATTTTTACAGCGCCTAATAAACAAACGTGTATTTGTTTAATTACACTGATGAAATAACAAACGGAATATAAACGGAATGATGTTTTTCCAATTTGGTTTGTTAACAGAATCAACACGGCATGATTCGACGCGCGGGGGGTGAGATTAAATGTGGAAACCTCCAAATTTATTCATAAGCACGAGCTTCCTTATCACTTACTTCATAATACTTATTACGTTCCTTGTCAGGCTGTACAGGTTTATATCAATGGGTTCGTGTTGGAAGGTGTTATGTTCTACTTGTGCTAAAGTTTGGTATTCGATTAACGAAGTGGTTTTTTTTAGGGTGTGAATCGAGCAGATATTGTTTTAGTGATCAGCTGATATGTTTACCAGACTCTTTATGAAAATTTATTTGAGAGGCAATATAGCATTTAATTTTGCACAGGTTCTGTATCTTGTACGTAATGAAATAAACGTATTTATCGTACTTTCTTCTCTCTCTTTTTTAGTGTCTACAAACATCTGCACAAGATGAGGTGGCGGTGCAAAGCTATTGATGGGTCATTTGAAGTCTCATAAACGAAAGCCAACCTCTTATTATAATATTTCCCAATTATGCCTGTTAAATAAAAACCTTGTGTCATTTCCGACATATGGCTGGAGTTTACTCAATCTCGGTGCGGGAAGGTGAGCACAAGACGCAAACATGGGAGGAGCGTTACGAAAGAAACATTACGTTGTTCTTCCACTCGATTGCTCGATCGTTGCTTCATAATGTTTTTACTCCTCATATTTTTTATACTGCGCGCTAAAATAGACGTCATGAAAAGTGATATCCAAAAGATAAAAAAAAATCTAAATGCTTTAGATCACTGAAGTAAATCTTCAATTACATAATAAAACTGCTCTTTCTTGCTTCTACAGTAATATAAAAACGTAATTGTCTCTCTTTCTGTCTTCACTAACTTATCCGCCTCTCAACTTACGTTAGCCTCGCCCGATCACACTTTCCGTAACGCTCTTGTCACGCATTCATCAGCTTACTCCC
The DNA here is from genome assembly GCA_001625245.1 of Calycopis cecrops. Lineage (NCBI taxonomy): Eukaryota > Metazoa > Arthropoda > Insecta > Lepidoptera > Lycaenidae > Calycopis > Calycopis cecrops. The sequence continues at coordinate 192,502 of LUGF01037049.1, forward strand.
CAAGTCAAGTCGTAAACAAATTTGACTTCAAAAACTCTAAAGAAACTTTAGTCTGATTCAAAACTGAACCTGGAACTTCCTCGAGAACATGCTTTGTTCTAGACGCTGGTTTAGGCAGTTAAAATATCGTTATATTATCTAAACGACATCTTCAAGGGACATTAATTTTCGAAACATTCGCACCTTTATCTCGCCAAATTCCCAGAGCAAGGGGATTTGTGGAATCCAGGTCAATATACCTGCTTCAAGCCTACGGGATGAGACAATAACCATTCCCGTTATCCCACACCGTTACAGGCCGTAACAAAGGTGTGCCCGGTACTAAGAAAACATGGGTTAGACGGTGTCGTATTTAATGATTTATGGAGAATTGGACAAAAGTAAGTCGCTTGACCGATTTGGAAACCTTCCTTCTTGGTTTATATTTTGAAGAGTTTTTTTTTGTATCGCAAACTAGAACAGCTTTACTACTTCAATTTACTAAATAGCATAGCAAAAGAGAACAGCTTTTTGATGACTAGTGACGACGATAAATATCCACATAATTGCTAGGAAATTGACGAGTCCTTTTTGTCTCTGTACAATTGGTTATTGAAATATACAATCAGATCGAAAAATCAACGACAAATCTGGCACGTTGCGCCGGTATCGTCATATTAAGGTGTAATACATAATATCAACGTCTAATATACGAGCTGTAGTATATTATAATTTTTTTTTTATGATAAATGACTGGATATATGGCTTTATGCCCTAACGTGTAATTCGAGCAACGGGCAATCGAGTAGTCAGAGCCATTTTCATGACTACCGACGCCTATAGACATTCACATAGAGCCTATACAGATGCGCTGCCCTTCTTTCTCCTCCATTCTCCACGAGTCACCGGTTACTTACACACCGCAGGGAACACGACAGCAGAGCTGTCACTTTACGACGGTCTCGTGCAAGCGAGAGGTACCTCCCAGCACGCGCCGGCCCAATGCAAGCTTGCAGTCTGGCATTACCTCTTACATCTTTCCACCATATACATTAGAAAACAGGATTTGTATCTTAAACCAGAGGAACTATTACTAAGCAAAACAGAAGATCTGTTTTTACTTAGCGACAGTACAATGATTTATCGTTCTTAATGTGGAACACTAAACTTAACACTCTAATGGAACTTTCTTAATGTTTCCAATGTGTTTATGTAGATTTCCATGGTATATTCTCTGATACAGACTGATCGCTTAACAGATTTTAACTTATGAGATGTCATATGCGTCTCGACGGCGCAATTACAGATTAATAGTTACTACATAAACTGGGTACATGAAAATATATTTTAAGCGGTCGATTTAATGTTTTTATTTAATATCAGGTTATCTTACTCCATATCTATATCTCGTAGATATAAACTAAGACCAGTTTACGGTTCGTATATAGGCACAGAGACTGTACGGAGTACGCACTGGCTACATTTGCAGTAACAATGCGCAAGGCTTGTAAATCCAAACCATATATTATGTATGGTAACGCCCGGCACGACATACGGCCGGCACGCTCGCTGTATCAAACTAGTTTTGGGACTCGCGTTAGTATGGCCATTGTGCACGTAGTTTTTGAACAAACAAATGCTCGTATTTAGAGCAGCATAGCACAGAGGCCAAACCAGCTGTCAAGCGCTGCAGCATTTTGGCTTTCACATTCTATTTGTTCAAGAATTATCAATTAAATTCTACTCTATGTCGGGGCCATTTTCATGAGAACCGATGTCTATAGACCTTTGAGTCGAATTTATGTAAATGCTTTGTCCTCCTTTCTCATTCTACATCCATAGGCTATCGGCTACAAACACACCGCACGAAACACGAAACTCACAGCTGGCATTACTTCTTACGAATTGTGTAACATTGTTTACCATTTAGTGTTAATATCGAGAATTCAACAATTTATTCTCACTGGTACTACGTACGCCCTTTTGTAAGTTAGTGTTGATTACTTTTAATTTTTTTTAACATAAATAACACTATTTTGTAATTTCTGTGTCAATTAAGATAGTCTTAAGATAATAATACTAAGTGGATTTTAATGTAAAGAACTAACAAATACCTACTTTTTGTCAATTACTTAAGTATGTAAATTGAAAAAAATATTGAAGGACAGATTGAGCTAGTTGTATTTTTATTACCCAATATAACTGACAGCTTTGGGCCCCTATGATATTCATCATCATCAGCCTATTGCAGTCCACTATTGGAGAAAAATAAGTCGTACTTTCACAGCGAGGGTTCTGTATTAACGGGAAATAACGTGAGAACTTACGGAACCCTAAAAAGCGTATAACTCGTATCTGCTAAAGCTGCTTTTGTAAACAAAGTACGGATGGAACGAGCATTAATGAATGTAACGCGACATCGCAATCAAACTCGGATTACGGCACAAAGGCGCGCATTGTGCGACCTCCGACATCTGTGTCAACTCGATGTTGCATCGCCTGCTTATTACCATTTGTGAGCCGTTTTAGTTTAGCCGTATAGCTATAGCTCGCGATATGTAGCAAGAGAGGATACCATTATGCAGCCAATTTAGGCCGAAATCTCTCCTAGATCTCTGCGACAGCTTTTTCAAATTAGCTTACTCGATGTTTCATATCTCGTCTACTTATTACCATCTGTGAGCCGTTTTAGTTTCGTATCTCAGTAGCTCGCGATTTGTAGTTTGATATGATGGCATGATGCAGCCAATTTAGGCGGGTACGATCGAGGTGTACCTGTCTCACTCCAGATATTAGCAAGAGTTAAAGGTATAATGCAGCCGAATATAAGGAATAATAAGGACCATTTCAAATCGCTTTTTATTCAACAAAATATTACAATTAGACGATAAAATTTAACCCCCAGCCTTGGATTGATGTTTCTTTCCATATTTTATAATTTGGCCGGTGACCAAAAATAGCCCTGTATACATCGTCTGATTATAAGTATTTATGATGTTTTATTTTAGCTATATCATAATGAGTTTAGCACGAGATTTGTAGTAAGAGATGATGCCACGAAGTAGTAAATTTAGGCTGGGACGGCGGAGAGGACCTGTTACTCGAGAGGTAATGCCAATATGCCGTCGAATTAGGCCGGCATCTCTCATGGACCTCAGCGTCGTCTGTGTCAACTTAGTTGACTCGATGATGCATCTCTCTTACTATTAATATTTATGCGCCTCGCTTTGGTTTGCTTTGGTTTATCCATATCTAATTGCATTTAGCTCGTGGTTTATAGTACGAAATAGGGCTTTGATGCACACAAGTTGGCACCATGGGGAGATACGTGTCACTCGCGATCTCAGTAAGAGTTGCATAATGCAGCCTAATTAAGCCGGCATCTCTCCTAGACCTATAAAACATCGGTGGTAGCTGAGCTGAGTCGATGTACATCCCTCTTCTGCTTATTAACATTTATGAGCAAATTTAGTAGGTTTAGCCGTATCTTAACGGCTTAAGCTCGCATTGAACTGAATGAACACGATCCGAGACAATTGTCGCTCTCGACGTATTGACAATATGTACCTAACAAATATTTATGTTATGCTTATCCCTTAAGCCACCTACTTTTTCTACCGAAATTGATATACGTTTTATATAATTAATTAAACTTCAAAGTCACGAAGCGGTTATCAGTCAACATAACCCGGTTATCCGGATGCTGTATTTTGATAGATCACTAAAACGTGTAACAAAGTTAATCAAATAAGAGTACTGTAGTATCGAATATCGCTTTTAATCAATCACGGAAGCCTGAGTGGGGTATATTACCTACAAGATAGCAAATATGAACATCATCACAACATTAAATTTGAAACGTTAAGTATCATATTGTGAAATACAGGGTGTTATTTTTTTAGTGTAGGGAGACGAGCGATGGAAGCTATTTGTACCGTACTGTCGCCGATTAACATCTGCACGACTTTGCCAATTTCTTCGAATAGGCGTGGCCCATTCTTTTATGTAGATTTTATATAAGATGAAAAACGAGCGATCGGAGCCTTTTAATGATCACAATGTCCATAGAAATGCGCATACTTGTCATGCAGTACCTACTCACAAAACGGTCAGCGGCGGTACAAGCGGCACCATGGCACAACACTATTACTTACCTCATTGTAATATATACTTGACATCTATAAATAACAGTGATAAAATAACGTTACATCCCAATAGCAATAATACTTCAGACGTCTCACCCCGCCAGTTAGTTTGAAGACTAAATCCTCAGAGCATCATACGAGTCTGTAATATTCCCGTTGTAAAAGCGGCCACAGGGGAGAGCGGGCATTATCGGGCACTCACAAATGTTCAGCGAATTCGGAACTCGACCTCTGTTTTAATGGACCTATATTAAATTTAACGCAAGCTGTGTTTGTTCAGCACTTTAACGTTATGCGTCTTAATGCGTTACCGTTAATTTTTAATGCAATTATTTTAATGTGTGGTTGGACAACTCAAGTTGAGTTTCTAAACTAGTTATCATTTAATGTATGAAAACTGTTTTGTATTAAAGTATTTCTAATCAATATTTATCCTACTAAAATTTTATGAGTTTTAATTGATATTTTAGTTAATCCCCTTTGTGGCAACAGCAATAATCAAGCTTGATAAATAACAAAATGCGATAGCGATAAAATGGGTGAAAGTTGTTTTATTGAAATAAGAGCGTAAATATTACTACTACTACATATTATACAATTGTTTGTTTTCCCCAATAAAATAAAATGAAAAATAAAAAAAAATAAAATACTACTATTTTTAAAATTGTTTTATTATGATTTATGAGTAAGAATGAAATTTTTATGCAGAATGTGAAATATTTTTGCATGCGAGTGATCAACTTAAGTTCAGTTAACAATAAAAAACTGTATTTGTTAGTCCTGGTCTAATCTTGTGACCACAGTTTACTTCTTAATAACACACATATCACCTGATTTGAACCTACAGCATACAGTATAGCTTTGATATATTTGTAACAGAAATTCTGACTTAAGCAAAGCAGCTTATTTCGAAAAAAAATCCTACAGAACGAACACGATTCTTTAGTGATTTTTGCGTTAGAAACGAGACTAAGCGCCTTAAGCGCGGTGAAGCGTTACACTAAGCGTATTATGCAGAGCGTGTTTCACACGATTTTACTGCTCATGTTTATTGCATACCAGCGACTTTAAATATCGGTTTTAAAGAAATAATCTCAAAAACAACAATAGTTTCCTACCAACTGGCGGGAAGCTATTATTGTTTTTAGCAGCTATATATTATATAAAGAATTCCTTAACCGGGTAGGCAAGAATACAGAGTGACTTATTTTTTATAGTATAAAGGACCATTTTCATAAGTACCCACGCCCATAGACAACCGGAAAAATGATAAACAGTTGTATTGCCCTTCTCTCCCCTATACCGCACGAAACGCGACAGCACAGCTTTCACATTACGCCGATGTCGTGTAAGAGTAATACCTCCGCGGTTGTGCCGGCCCATGCATGCATTCATACTACATCTAACCATTCCAGTGTAATAACAGACAATGATGAGATCCCATAACACAAAATGGCATAATAACATGCAATTTCCCGCGAGCCAAATAAAACTTTACAACAAGTACACAATATAAATTGCTCTATATCGGATATGGCTTCGGAATAGCCATGGGGCTTTATAGATAAAGGGGCTGGCGCTATTGGCAACGGTTAGTGCCGAAGTCGACTCCCAAACGGGCACTTTGATAACTTTACAGTCGCAAGTTGCTCGCTCGATTTGCTACGTAGTTAGCACCTAAGTTACTTCCTGCATAATGCGACGTGTTCACAACACATTGTCAACTGGAATGTTCATTTGCAATCAAACAAAATTAGACCTATTTTATTATTGTACCGTATGGTCTGAATCTTTTGGTGACATCAAAGACTGACAAACATCTGCACAATCAGATGTTTCGTGTTTACCGCATCGCTGAATGAGTCACTCACAAGATTGCATTAATATCATAGTACCACGTAGTGCCATGCTGTATTGGAGCGGCCAGCACGACTAAGGAGGTACCTCTCACATGATACTGACGTAAAGTAACTGCTAGCTCTCGCGTTTCGTGGCGTTTGAGTAACCGGTGACCCATACGGTAAGGCGGAAATGCAGCTAACGCATCTACGTACAACATCATATTGTGTTTAATATCATAATCATGTCCACGGGCATGGGGTAGTCAAAAGACTCCAACTGCTCGTTAATGCTAAAAAGGGGGCCACCTTTTTAGCATTAGG
>LUGF01037049.1:218626-248412 GCA_001625245.1 Calycopis cecrops
TTTTGCGTGCCCTGGTGTAATAATGATATAATTTCTAAAACAGCAAAATTTTGTTTTTCTTTTTTTTAATTGTATAAGAGGGCAAAGGAGCGGTCGGAGCCTTTTTCATGACTACTGACGCCCGTAGACATTCGCATAGAAGTTACACAAATGCTTTGCCCTCCTCCTATCCATCCATTATCCCCGGATATTCTATTGATATTATAATTATGAAAGTTTGTATCAATGTTTGATATTACATAGAATTGGATAAAATCTAGCTCTTGTCTTTTACTTGTTATGTATTATACATTTAGTGCAGTTGAGTTTTTTGTATACTTTAGTATATTATTTTACTAGATGCTCATAGATTTTTTAGCAGATAGCTGCTTTTAAAATAACTTGTAAACATGTATGTATGGCTACATGCAGGTCAAGCAGTTAATTGATTAAATTACTAAGTGAGAACCGAGACTTATCCTCTGTTATTTCTTAAAAATATCTTTATTTTTATAAGCTGTTTTTTTTACTTACACGTATTTTAAACGCTCTACACAGAATAAAAAAAAATCATTTAAAATTATACTGTCCACATATAACGTCACTCAATAATTTAAATGGTATAAAAGCTTATGTTTGCGAGATTGGTCTAAATAAAAAGTAAATTAAGTAAATGGATTAGATTGAATTTAATTTGTAAAATTTACAAACTAAGTAAATACGAGTACCTACTTAAATTTTGGCACAAGCTTTAATACCATATAAATTGTTGACTGATGTTATAGGTCTCAGTAAAAGTGTTAAATGAAAAGCTTACTTTTAAGTTTTTTCATATTAATTTATTTAACGAAAGATTTGAGTTTTACTATAATATTTTGAATGAAAATTCAAGTTTATTGTAATTAGAAGCTATCAAATATGATAAGGTCGAAAACATCGACAAACTTCTTTATAGAGAAATTTAGTTGAATATATTGAAAAGACATGAAGATTTATATGCTCGCTACTATTATGACCACCATTTTTTTTCCTTTTTTTACGCAGGGAAAATGCTTTATGCACCGTCCAACCAGCTACTGGGCCAGGGTGTGTCGGACTCATTATTTCGAAACCGCTACCGACTAGAAACCACTGCGAGAGCCTTCGGCCGCCTTGTTGGAGTGTCCCAGATCAGCAACAGGACAACTATTATGATTACCATCGTCAGTGCTTCTCTAACGTCTAACGCTGGTCAAAAGCACAATTTGATGCATGTCAAGACACAAATACAACGTCAAGATGTTGATGTAAACAAATACAATACTAAACTATTTCCAAATAAAGTTTAGTTATTCTTAACTGTTTGACGCCCACGAACTCGTATTTACTCAGCGATGAACATAAAATATGCTGAGCCAGCAAACCGCGTAACTCATATTGTGTAATAACTAAAGTGCTGTTCAAATTTTTGCTCCCAAGTTTCCTTGCACTTATAATCCCGGAGAAGTTGTAGAAACTTGTGAACAATACTGAAACTGAAATCAGGTTAATCTAGGTACAATGCGCTTTATGAGTAAGTTAGGGCTTAGTTCAGTGGACTCGGTCTGGAGTAGCTTAGCGATGCTGCAGGTTTTATATTAATCATCATTAAGAGGATTCGCATTATAAAGTGATTATGGCTTACATTATATGAACGACGAAAAAGTAAGTACGTTCTGCGTGCAATCTGTTACGTATACATGCCAAGTGGAAGTAGAACAAGATTGACAAATCAGAGTTAACAGCTGATGCCTCAGTTAGTGCATCTTTACTGGTAATCCGCAGCTCTCTACCTACGGTGATATATGTTTGTAGCTGTCACTAAGTCATGGTCGTAATGTCAAACATCCCTCTCTTTCTTGTCATCTGTACCTAACCATAGACAACACATATACTAAACACAATCGAGAGTACAATATAAGCGATATGGAGGCAAGATTATTCTAAGCATTAGAATTGTGTCGCATCTGTCTGCGTCGACTGAACACGTGAATTATTTTCTGATGATTTTATTTTTTAAGAGATAGTGCCACCCTGCATGCATCCATGTAGCTGAACTGGGCTGGAACCTCCGGGAAGGTACCTCTTGCTTACAAGAAATCAGCGTAAAGTGTCATAATATGTGCTGTCGAGTTTCGTGCAGTGTGTGTGTTTGTGGTATCAAAATCGACGTATTTTTTTAAACGGGCCACCACTACTCTTTCCCACCGCTGCTACTCCTGTGTCACCAGGATCAACAGCAACCATAACGATCCTTTGATATGATCTCCAGGAGCCCAAAGGGAAAAGCTGAAACTGTCTTGGGACCCGCAACGAATTTAATCAGAAGAAATAAAAAGAGTAGGAAGTGATTCCAATTTCAAGATCGACATATGTTAGAGCCACAGCACACACGCGACTTTTAGATGCGGCGACCGGCGACTTTGTGACTCTCTGCGACCGGTCGCAGAGAGTTGTGCGACAGTTGCGACCGAATGAAGAAGTTATTTAACATTAATTGACATACATTAGCGTCTAAGTCGCCGCGTCTGGCGTCTTGATGTGTGCGCGCCCCCGCGTCTAATCACTGCATTCAGCGTCTATAAAGCGTCTAAGACGCCGGTTGCCGCGTTTAAAAGTCCGTGTGTGCTGTCGCCCTTACATGTAAACATGGTGACCCCTTTCACCGCATGTTCACAAGTATTAATAAATTTGTAAACATCTAATTTGCAATAAACTTTAACGAGCTCATAAATATGCGACGCCACATTTTTCAGTCTCGACACCGTCAAAGAGGATTTCATTTATTTATGATAATCATATTCTGTGGACTTATCACACCACCCACCCGTGTACGTGATAATTGATGTGATAGGCAGTATGGGTACACTACCGTCTTAACACATCACCATACGGTACATTAATATTATTAGGTTATATTAATATATTAATTATTAATACCGTATTATTAATAATACACTAGCTGCGCTCCACGGATTCACCCGCCTAACTTTCGATCCTGTGGAAATATCGAGATGAAAAATATGTAGATGTTGGTCGATTCTCAGACCTACCCAAAAGGCAAACATAATTTCATGAGAATCGATTCAGCCATTTTGGGGGAGTATGAATGGTAACATGGTTATTTGTAAGAAATATTATGTATATATTCTCACTTAAGTATTCACATAAGAAGAGATTTAAGAACATTCATGAAATAGGGTGACACATATTTTATGAATTTATACAAACGTTATATGCATATTCAGGTTAAAAAGTATAAAAATGGTCACAAACTAAAGTCTATCAATAGTCCCTGGGAATAAGCCATAACTCTCCTTCTGGCGCGATCGAGTTACAACAAACCTTCAGCTGCGAACAGTTAATTATTATGTAAATGAGCGTGCCGTGTTTATGGACGTTGTAAATGTTGAAGGCGCCAAAGTCGACAACTTGCTAAATAAAGTACATTTACTCATTGTCAACTTGATTACGCTATATCAATCACTCTTTGTCTGTCTATTATTTATTCAAAAATGTTAACTAACTTCTAGAATGGAAAAAGTTAAAAAAAATCAAGAGCGATATATCCGTAAGAATGAAAACTATTCATGAATCATGAGTAGACCTACCAAACGTGGAAACTCACAAGGAAAGTGTAAACAAAGATGACATCATGCTAAGGGTTCATCCATACTGGATTATAGAAAGAAGTATCCTCATTAGAAAAATTCTAAAAATGCACCACGCGATCTAGACAGGTAACGATAATAATCAACGCCTTCAACTACTCAAAGAAACAAAATGCCGATGGACTGGGCATGTAACTAGGCTTAGCAACACCCTGGTCTGGCTCACCAGGTTATAAAAAAATAGGAAGACCTATAAAACACTGGGTGGATGATATTACAAAAGTAGCAGGTACTCGATGGATGTGTGTGTGGCAGCACAGGGGTAAACGAGCAGTCGGGACCAATTTCATGATTACCAACGCCCATAGAGATCCCCATTCTGGTTTTACAGATGCGTTGCCCTCCTTCCACCTCCCTCCTCCACGAGGCACCGGCTACTTACACACTACACGAAACGCGACAGAACTGCTTTCTTAGTTCAGTTCTGCACTTCTCTTATACGTAAACTATAAGTGTACCAAATTTAATAATTCTCCGTCCGCGCAATTTTCGTAAAAACATTCCCGAAGTTTTTACTTCACGTATTAATAACGTATTACTAATATTATATAGATTAACAACTAATGAGTTTTAACTGTTTGTTGTTCTTGTTAGAATATTTTAATATTATCGATATGAAAATGAATATTGTTTCTTATAATTTTTTTCGAAGTTTGAATTTTTATAAATTAGCTTTTAAATTAGTCTGCATGCTCGAAAATAATTATTAGCAATTATTTATATTTGATTATAATTAGCATTAAAATCAATTAATACATTTTGTTTGCAATTACTAGTTGCAGATTAAATTTTTTTTATTGCGATACTTTGCGATGAGATAATGCTACGCAAAATTGCAGCTGAATTGGATTAACACGACCGGGAAGGTTCCTCTCGATTACGCGATATGCGCGATTTGTGATTCATCGGTGGAGGGGAAGGAGGAAGGAAGGCAGGGCATCTGTATAGTTTCTAAGCAGGTGGCTATGTGCATCGGCAGTCATGGCAATGCCTCCTACTGCGCGATTTCCCCCTGCACTATATTTTTTTAGCACTTTTTATGACTATCGACGCCTATGGACTTCCGCATGATATTTTTACAGATCTCTTGCTCTCTTTTCCTTCCATCCAATGAGCCATTGTCTACTCACAAACCGCACAAAACTCGACATCTTAGGGCGGTATCATGTGAACGAGAGGTACCTCGCCCGTTCCGGCCCAATTTCGGTACATTGCAGCTTGGTCACAAATATTTTTAAATTATTGTCATTTATTATATTTGCGCCACACCACAGAGCCCTGTGCGGGAGAGGTAACAGTCCAATTCAAAGTGCAGCAGCTGAGTGCATAATACTCTGCACCCTTTTACAACATAAGTGCTCACTTAAAGTTGATTGATCTCCACCGGGCCATTGTATTAATTTCTTTGTTTTATTTTATTTAAAAATAAGTTATATTTCCGATAGAGTCTTATTTATTAATTTTTATTTATTATTAATTTTCGAAATTGTATTTAATAAGTTGTATTATGTATATTTACTAATAGTATATTTTAATCTGCAATATTGCAGCAATATGATTATTACATTACTTGTATAATTAGTACTTAAAATCGACTTTTATAAAAAATACAAAAAAATCATAATATAGATTTTCTTATTTGCCATAACCATCGCAGACATTAAAACACCCAAAATATGAATTACCCAAACATCGTATTAATAAGTGAATTAATTTTTTTAACCTAATTAAAATATTAAAGATTTTTCAATTTATTTATAAATTTTCAACTACTTTTTAATGTAAGGCCTTATTGACTACTTTAATGTAAAAATAAACTAACGACTACGTAAAATAAATAATATTATTAAATATACATTATAGTTTGGAAGTAAAAAAAAAGTTAAACGACGAACTTGTTTAAAATAAATAAAATAAAGCAATAGGACACAAAAAAATTAAGAAAAAACTAAGTGATAAGTTAAAAAGAATACCTTTCTCTCTCTAGCAAAGTTTGATATGAAATTCGAACATTACACAGCACTCAGTCACATAAAGTATTCACTCAGTTCTACGTAATCGTAGCCGGCGCTACGCCGTAGCACGTAGCGACCGCTCGCGCGTACAATGGATAGGCGAATGGCGGGAGATGTGCTAAGCGTCGTAGATCAACGTAGCGTACATGTTTACTATACAGCATCACCATTGATATACTGTTTACGGTATCGGATTGATTTTTGATATGGATATTTCATTGTGCGTTTAGTAGTTGTATTGGATGTAATGAATTTAATACCCAATTTTGAATAGGCTTCCTTTGTTCCATACATAATAAAATTTGTATTTACTGCCTACTATTGAATTTAATTTATAATACTATTATAACAATGTTATAACTGTCTATGCTATTACATAATTATGAAAATTATTGATATAATTGTCATAAATATAATAAATAATCGCGCTGATGTTTTGTAGTATTTCTGTCCCTCTGTTTATATTTTTCTCTGATTTATCTCTCTTCAATTTCTTTTTTTCTTTCTAGTTTCTTTTTTTTTATTTAGTATTATGCTAATAATTAGGTATTGTTACAGCCTAAATTATAATTATATTTCCTAAATTGTGTGCACAGGAAGGTCATCTTATAGCAAGAGTCGTCTTTAGGCTTATGAACAATATTAAAAATAGCTTACCATTTTACAAAATTATATCGACTTTTTTCCCACCAAAAAATAGTTGTTTTATTATCTAGATGGCCAACATCAGATCACACTTCTTACAAAACTTTACTTATTTTATTTATATGTTTTTTAATTATTTTTTAAGGTTATGGATAAAAGGAGTCTTTTGATGAATATCAAGACCTTAAAAATTTCATAGGATTACTATGTAGACGTCGTATTGTCTTCCATCCCTCCATTGGACCAACGAACACACACTATCCGCACAAAAAGCGACAATAAAGCTATCACGTCGTGGCGATATGAGAGAAGGAGATACTCCCAGTCGTGCTGGCGAAATATGGCGTCATCAATGGCACTACTTTAATGTTACTAATGTTGTTATTACAAGACACCATTTTATAAGGGGGCAAACGACTAATCGAAACAATTTTAATGACTACCGACGCTCTTTGACATCCGCATAGAGGTAATGCAGATGCTTGGCTCTTCTTTCTCGTACTCTCTCCATGGGAGCACCGGCTACTTACACACCGCATGAAACGCACAGCTGTCACTTTACGCTGGTTTCGAGTAAACGAGAGGTACCTTACCGGTCGTCCTGGCTTTTTTTGGGTTCATGCATGTGTGCAGCTTTACCTCTTAATTTTCGCTACCAACAAAATGTCTACATCAGACTGACAACAATACGTCTACTGTAAACAAGAGAAGTTATAAAAGATGTAGAAATGTAGAGTAAACCAATAAAAGACAATCGTCGATTACGTGCGAGGCGGCGCTGATAAATGTAGAGTCCCGGCCGCCGGAACAAATCCCGCGGGAGCGAGGAGGTATCTTATACACGTGCGCGGGGACAAAGATTATCTAAAAACAGAGCCTCTTAGAAGAAATTAATGCATTTTTAATATACAATTAAGGCTACCTGTAAATATCTTATAATAATTCATGTTACTCTATGTGTGCGCCAAATTTCATGAAAATGGGTTTAGCAGTTTTTTCGTGAAGGAGTAACAAATAAACAAACAAACATACAAACTTTCGCATTTATAATATTAATAGCATATTATGATTTCATTCTACATTATTAATATAACATTAATAAATTAAAAGTATTATTAATAAAACCTAGTCAGTTCAATAATTGAGCAGGCCCATAAAATCATAATTAAAATAAATTGAAAATCTTATAAACAGTAAGTCTTGCTATTTATAAAATTTTATTTATGTAATTAAATAAAATTATAGAAAAACATGAACAAATAAATGAACTTAGTTCATTGTGCCACTGAGAGACAACACGATGTCAGGTACATTTCAAATCACATATTTCTTTACATCCCGGTGTACTCTACGCACGTAAGTAAGCACCTGTTTTTTATCGGCCGCTGACGGGGCCTGCCCGCGAACGATACCGTCTCCGAGTCTCAGATCGTATTTATTTAAACTTATTCACGAACTCGACGCTTCTGTTTACAGCTAAACAACTTTTTATTTCTTCTGCCGTTGACTTATTTATTTGAAAGTTCTTCTTCTTATTTAAGGTGTTGCAAAATTTCAGTTTTATACATATTTGTAATATCTAATTGTTCTGATAATGAATGTCAAAAAAAATTGCTATTTCGTCTTAATTTTAAAACTACTGGCTTATTTATTTATTTATTTAATTTGGAACACCAACAGCACATACATTATAACAATTTTAAATTTCACATTAATCATTAGATTTTGATGCATGTGCCAATAACTGGCGTACACTAGTATAAAGTATAAGGGACGTTTACGCTAAGCATTAGTATTATTTAACAATTATCAATTTAATTAAAACAGAGATTTTCTTCTGCTAGTAAACATTTCTAGCTGTGTTTAATTAAATTTGCATCCCCGTAATTATATTCTCAGCGTACGAATTAAAGGTAATCCTTTTAATATAAAATGTTTGTTTGTTATTCCCAAAAGCAAAATCTAGTTAACAAATTTGGAAGAAATTTGTCACCGATAAAGATTTTAATAAAAAATTACTGAAAAATAAATAGTTCCCATTTACGTCGCATGGTTTTAGTAAGAAGTGGTGATACGCTCCATTGCCACTGAATTCGGCCGGCACGACCGGAAAGTACCCGTCGCTCACACGACTGGCGTAAAGTGACAGACGTGTTGTCGCTTTTTATGCTGTATTTGAGTATTTGGTGGCCCATTGAGAAGGAAGGAGAGCAATGTAAAACCTTAGGTAAGAAATTAGCACAGACTCCCAATTTGACTACCTAGACTATGAAAATAAATAGCTCGTATATTCCATTAAAATAAATCTGTATAAAATGTGCATTAAAAAAACTGTCATTATTAGTATAGCTGTAGCACTTCTACGCTGTAGTAGCAATGCTACGATTTATAAGTTATTACTCGTAGCACTGCTACGACAGGCGCTGTACGTCAACCTCTTTCTAGATCGTAGTTTAGTTGTAAGCATGTTCACGACTAATTTCGTTTAACCGTCTGAGACTTTAGTCAAAGTTTGGATCATTTTCGAAAAGCGCCGCCGTTTACGCGAATTTCCTCTTAAGACGAACTATGCTGAAGCTTATCTCTATCCGTATTAGTGGCAGATTAAATTCAATAGAATCGCATTAGGAAGCTTTATCTCTCCTCTCCATGCAGAAGGCATAAGCACAGACATTATGACATTATTATTATTATTATTTTTAACCTAAGGATTCCAATGAGCAGTCGGCGCCTTTTGATGACTAAATAAAATTAGTGATGTCATGGCTAAGCAAAAACCCTACCTATACGTACCTATGAATCTATTGTATCATCTACTCAATCAAGTCATTGTGCCAGTAGATCAACGGGTAAAGATAGTGACATTTTTTCTTAAAAATAATCTGCCAGCTGTTAATAACGTCGATGGAGTCATTGCAGCACACATATATTTGAGGTTTGTGAGTGGCCCATTGGAGTCGACAAGGAACGGAGGACAACGCACTTGGATAACAATCATTCTGATAGCAATGAGCGTCTGTAGTTCTCAAAAGACTGACGACGTTTGCCTCGTTATAAAAAAATGTAAACCAACAACAACAACAACAACAACAACAACAACAACCAACAAGTTATCCATATCAAATTCTCATAATCACTAAATAGTACAAAGCAAAGTCACTTTGAACCATCTGTGTGTATGTATGCTTATATTTTTTAAATTACGCAAAAGGTTTTGACGGGGTTTTATTTAATAGATAGAGTGATTCAAGGGGAAGATTCATATGTATTGATCCATTTTTGAAGTTGGAAATTCACGCGGGCGAAGCTGCGGCCGGAAGCTAGTACAAATATATAACAATAATTTCACACGACACAGGGGCGTATTTGCGTGTGCCGCCGGCCCGTCTCAGGAATTTCATCTGAGTGCAGGCCGCATGCCGGCGCGCGCTGTGTTTGGAGTACTCCGAATACTTCAGGCTCGGGCCCGATTATATTACGAAAGGTTTCTTGCGGTTTTCTTGTTTAATAAGACTGACGTCGAATATTTGCGAGGGTAGCTATTTTCATCGTCACTTAGTAAAATTAATTATTTCAGAGTTACGTTGTTTTGTATAGGCCGAATAGAGTCTGCACGACCGGGGAGGTACGTCTTGCTCCACACAGCCACAAAGTGATATAGGAAACAGTGCCACATGCCCGCATAACAAACTTCATTTACCCTCTTTTATTACAAAAATACTTTGCATATTTGGTCCCCGTCCTTTTATACGGTCAAAATGTAAACACTACATGTTCTCAAAATAATTTCTTAGATGCTACTTCATTAATCGTCTACCATGAATTTAACCAGCATCTGCATGACTAATATGTGTAACTAAGCCTTCTGCTTGTCATTTTATCTCAGTATTAAAAAAAAAATTAAAACGTTTTCTAAATTATACATTAGCACTAATACTCCGATATAAACGCCACTAAATCGAGTGCTATCGAGCTGAGCTGGGTACTTTATCAGTGCAGTAACCATTATCTAGTACTTGATTTATGCTGGTATTCTGCAGCAAGAGCTATTGCAATATATAGAGATAAATCAAACGTAATTATTTAACGAGGTTCTATTTCTGATCACTAGGTTTCTATTCTTGCAATTATTACTTGTATTATATACTAGTAATATTATGAATGTGAAAGTTTTATGTAATGCAGATATTTCAAAAAGAAAAAAAAGAATAATGTATGATCATATTAATATCCGTATGCCAATTCCGTTTTTTCCGGAACTTCCCTGAAGAATGAAAAATACTTAAGATTGAATAGAATAGAATAATCTTTATTCAGTGGTAAGTTACATTGGGTACAATACACAACACATATTACAATACACAACATCACAATAATACATCACAAAGAATAATCAAGCATAGAAAAAACATATTTCTAAATCAAAACAATCAAAAGAAATAGACAACTGTTTATGAGCGCGTATATGTGATTGCACGGTAACTCCTAGAGTAATTTGACTTAGTATTTGTATATAATATTAGGTCTTTACATATGAAATAGCCGTTTTTCATGAAATAAATGAAACGTATTTTTTTATATAATTTTTATTTCTATAATTCAAATGCATGCATTCCCATGCAATCAATGCATCTTTACTAACGCATTGGTAGCTTATTGATGCCCTTTTTGAAGATATCTGCTGGACGGGAGGCAGCAAATTCTTCAAAGGCATTTTGTACTGCCTCTCGGTTATTGAACTTTTTTCCCACCAAAAAGAAAAAGTACAAGTCTGTAGGCGCAAGGTCTGGTGAGAACGGCGGATGACGAAGAACTTCCAACCCCAGCTCCTGTAGCTTGTAGACCGTCTGCTGTACAGTATGAGGTCGTGCGTTATCGTGCAGGAGCAGTGGAGCCGAACGATTGACCAAAGCTGGTTGGAGACGTGCGAGCTTCTCCATCATTGTGTTCAGTTCTTCACAGTACACATCTGCGGTAATGCTCGTCCCGTTTGGTAAGAAGCTGTAATGGATAACACCCGCGTTAGACCACAAACAGTCACCATCACTTTTTTAGGGGTAAGTTTTTGTTTAGGGCATTGTTTGGGTGCTGAACTAGGGTCCAATTAACTTGCTGAGCGTTTACGATTGTCGAACAGGATCCATTTCTCGTCACAAGTAACAATACGATTTAGAATTCCTACATTTGTATGCCTGTTGAGCAGTGCAAGGCACATCTCGACGCGTACTTCGCGCTGGCGATCTTTGAGTTCGTGGGGTATCCATTTGTCGAGCTTTTTACCTTGCCAATTTGACGCAAATGGATCAATATTGTTTTGATGCTAACGTCGAAAGCTACTGCTAATTCAGCCGTAGTTTGAGTATCATCAGCTTCCAGAGTCGCCCTCAATTCGTCATTGTCGACCAAAGTTTTCGGACGACCACGGGGTTCATATTTCAGGTCAAAATTTCCAGCACGAAAGCGGGAAAACCAATAACTGGTGGTGCGTTCGTTTGTAGTGTTTGCTCCGTAAACGTCATTGATGTTGCGTACCGCTTGTGCCGCTTTGCTGCCACGACGGTACTCATATTCCATAATTACTCGAATTTTTAACGTATCTATGATAACATAAAATGTTCGAATGCGTTGAAAACCAAACACTAACTATTAAACGAATGACGATTTTATAAAAAATAATACCATGTTTTTTAAATAAAATTAATTTGAAATTGAACTTATTAGAGCTATCAGCCAGAAACAAATCATTTTGATTTGAAATGGCCAGTACGACAAAACGGCAACTTCATAGGAAAATACCTATTATTAAAAACTTACAGTGTAAATAGGGGAAAATTATATAATTGGCAAATCATTAAAATTATAATTCGAAAAAAGCATGTCATAATTAATTATTTCAAAGTTCCTCCCGTCGGGTTGGTACTAAATCGACTGTCCTCTGTCCAACTAGTCAGTTTTTATTAAAATATCGCAGCGTAATAAATTTACTAGCTGTACGGGTTTGATCATATTATCCGGATCGCTCTGTCCGCCTGTAAATCCGGAGCGCTATGATTGAATTGCGACACCACTTTTCGGATCATCGCTTTTTTCCATTTTGTCACCTACAATTATTTAATTAGTGATTCGGGACCTGTTTCATAGGCTTCTATTGAATTTCCTGTTACACGGAACAAAATATATTAATTTTTTTAAGATATACCTTCATAAAATACATATCCATGACCTAGGCAGAATTCCAATCCGCAATCCCCTTTTTTTTCGCACCCAGGCTCAACCGGGTGCGGTTTCGGGCTCGGCTATTGTTCCTACCGACTAAACCCAGCCTTGTGCCTTCAGCTATTTTATTTAGCCCCGAATCCAGCGACAGGCTGGCCTCGGTGAAAAGATCTGACTTCTCCTCCACTGGGACTGTCTTACTGCCTCTGGACAATCCTACTACAACGTCCGTGTAGTAGGATTGTCCTACTACAACCGTGCAATGGGATCAGGTCTCCTCTCATATCGATGAAGCTGCACTGACCTTCAGTCCTTAGCGTAATTTCTACCTAAAAAAAAAAAAAAAAAAAGGGATCAGGTTATACCCGCGATCCCTAACCCGATGCTCTGCTAACTCGTGCTGTATAACCACTGAGCCAGCCAAGCGTCGATGAAACATGCATTATTAACTACTCGATACTTAAACACTCAATACAATTTAGTGTAGGTACTTAAATAAATAAATATATGTTTTTTATACTATTTACACGTTTCGATAACTCATCATCAGGTTATCGAAGCCGGTCGTTATAAATGTAATTTAAATTAATAAAAAGTGGAAATAGTACAAAAAACCTATATTATTTACAAGTATAATGTGAATTTCCATCAAGAAGTTACGATACATTCCATCAATTATACAATTTAGTGTCTAAACATCGAATATTTGTTTAAAACGGTAGACCAGTGAATACGGCCTTCAATCTCTTACCTCCCATTGAAACACTATCGAGCAATAAATGTAATACTCGCTGTTAGGGCTCGATCATATTATCCGGATCCGTCCGCCGGCTAATCCGGAGCGCCGTGATTGAATTGAAACAGGGCTTCCCGGATTATCACTTTTTCCATTCACGACGTTTTCAGTTACAACTTAAATGTCATATTCCGTATATTGTTAAAATTGTTCTACGGATTTTCATTTGTTATGGACAATTTACTTTAATTTAATATCTTAAGCTTTCAGTTTTTGTCAATAAATTTTAAAAGTTTTAGAACAATATAGTACCTTCTTTGGTAGTAATAAAAATTCTAAAATCTCTGAACGTATTACACTACGTTACCCTTAGCCCTGTGCTAAGTCCCGCATGGACTTGTGTTACGGGTACTAGACAACGGAAATATGTTTAATTAAAAATGTCATGGATGTTTGTCTATGTATTAAACATATAATGCATAGATAAACATCTATGACCTAGGCGGGATTCCAACCCGTGATCCCGGGCACAACGTGCTCCGCTTATCCGTGCTCTGTGCCATTGCACCAGCTGGTCGTCTAATAAACGTCGGCAGTAAATGTCTGATCAAGTAATATGTGTGCATCAAGCGAGCAATTGGAGCGTTTTGATGACTACCGACACTCATAGACATCTACAATTTCAATGCAGCTGTGTTACCCTCTTTTCTTTCTCTCCAATTTGCAACGTACAAACACGACAGTGCAGCTGTCGCATCATGTGGATATCATTTGAGCGAGAGGTATATAACAAGTCGAGTGTTACTCTAGTGAGCCTCATGTAATCATCTTTTTTATGGTATAGGGAGCAAATGAGCAGTTGGAGTCATTTTCATGACTACCAACGCCCATGGATGTCTGCATAGAGGCTATACGCTGCCCACCTTTATCCTTTCACCACCATCGGCCACCGGCTACTTACACACCACATGAAACGCGACAGCACAGCTCAAGCCGGTCTCGTGTCAGCGAGAAGTACCTCCCCGGTCGTGCCAGTCCAATTCGGCTGCGTGCAATCATGCAGTGAGGCACTACCTCTAACATTATCACCATCTTACATCTCAACAATCACTCGTATCCAATTTCGATTCCATAATATTTAAACTTATCATATCCCTTGATTTAATTGTCGTATCATCACCACAGCTCGCCGTAAGTCACGGTCACGAGCCACTTGCCTACAGCAATTTCCCGCCACCTTAAGCAAGTCTTCAGTCCACCACGTTGGGGTCCTTCCTCCCAAATCTCGTATACAACAATAGAATATTATAAAACAACAAAATTCAAACACCTTATCGCAGTTCCCGACAAAGTTCTCTCGACATCGATTAAGGCAACAACTTTTAATTCGCGATATTGCCCCCAATTTTGCTGTCGCAAAGATAAGTCTTATTAACAAACTTGATAAGCCACCTTCCGTTAGTAATTATGAAGCTCTCCCCGTCCCGCTCGCTCGCGTATTGCCGTCCCACTTCACCTCAACATAGTGTTCAATTATTTAGGAATGGAATTGTCGACAAGCGCTGGTAGAAATATAAATTAAGACACCATAAGAGTGCCATGAATATATGATGTACGGGTTTCACGTTATTTCCCAAGGGTACTTGGAAAGTTTTTTTTATAGTATATGAGGTGATGGGTGGGGGAAGGCAAAGTAAGTTTAAGTCCATAGATCATCAACGCCCATAAACATCCGCAGTCACGGTAACCTGTGAGTGGTTATATCTCTCTCCTCGTGCCAATCCATTTCGGCTGCAACGCATGCCGCATCATCTCACTTAAGAACAATCTTTCATTCATATATGAACTTTCATAGAAGTGACAACATTGCAACTATATTATTGTACTTGTTGAGTACATAGTATGTTTAATGCAAACGGTTGGCGAGTAAAGGTTTTTCAAAATGAGCCAATGTTCATCAGTGGGCGGATACGAACTGATATCGATAATGATAGTTACGAATATCCTAAATCCTTATTATATACAGCGAGGAAGATATTGCTTTAAAGTCTACCTTTTGCACACTTAATAGTTAAATTATCTTTTGTTTTCTTCTTTTTTTGTTGAGTAAAATGCGCTTGCGTGTTTTTGTGTGTTCTATTTAAGTCTAAAATATTGGTGTTATATTATAATTGGTATAATATTGGTGGTTTTAATAATTATATGAAGTGATAATATACACGTATCACAATACAGAAATCTAATTGTATAAATGAGAAAAGATCACGAGATGGAATCACGTTGGTGCGTGCTAAGAGATTAATAGGCTTTCTGCTCTCATTTTAATCTGTGGTGATATTACAAGTCACACGCTGTAGCGTTTTATTGTATGTTTATTTGTTAGACTAATGGATGTTGAGGCAATTGCATGACCTATGGCGAAGATAGCTTATAGACATTCTTATTATTATTATTCTCTTGTCCATAGAGATGGGAGGGAAAAGGAGGGCAGCGCATCTGTATGCGGATGTCTATGGGCATCGGTAGTCATGAAAAACAGGTCCAACTGCCCCCCCATAGCATAAAAAATATTGTCTGTCACGCCAACTAGTGGCGGAAAGGTGCATTTTTGGATGTAATATTGATACTATTGACATAGCAACTTGGCATAGTAACACGTCTTTTTTGTAGCACAGAAGACAAAAAAAGCAGAGGGCAGTTGTGCCACCAGATAAGAAGTTAGTAGTATTCAGCAATGCCCATAGATATTTGCAAAACCTGCGGCTTAACAGATGCTTTGACAGCCTTTCAGAGATGACTAAACTATCGGTCCGGTCCGGGGATAACTAGAGGGCAGCGTTTCATCGAGATAGTGATAGTGAAATTTAGAATTTTGGCTCGAAGTAATGTAATGAAATTCAGCTGCGGGTATCAATGAATATGCAAAGCGAACTGCCATTTCTATGCAAGGCAAGGGTATCAAGCTGGAGGGAGATTGATTAATTATCGAAGATTCTAGTCGCTCTTCGTTACATAGCATGATCTGATATTGCGGGACTCCGGCCCAAAACCGGCCTACCAACAGGAGTGATCAACCAAGATTGACTTTCAACTAATTTCGTTTTCAAAGGTACTTTTGAGAACGGAATGGAAAGATCCCTTCCCTGAAGCACCTGAAGCACCATATCAGCGATAGAGTCAGCAATGGCATCATGATCGAGAAGAAAATTAGCCCTCATTAGTAAGCAGCAAACAAAAGACGCATCCCGTCCCAATGTGCTAATCTGGTGATGGTCGCAGCAGCCGCTTACATACGTAAATAACTATACATTTCTCTCTCAGTCGTTCTAAATCCCACAAAAATCGCTACCTCTCGTTCCCGGTACCGCGCACCAATCCCCACACACACGAGCGTGGCGGGCGCATGCACGGCTGCACGCCCGAGGCGGCCACAATTAAATTGCTTCCCGAATTTCCCCGGGCGCCGGAGCCTCCGCTGTCAGCGGAGCGGCTGACGTTCCACCTCCCACGTCTAGCCTATCATGTTCAATTATATATCGCATCTCGTCATTTCTCTGTTGATACTTTCGATTCAGTGTTTGATGTTTTTCTATTTTCCGTTTCTATTGAATCCGAGGGTGAATGCATATTTGCATATATTTTAAATAGCGTGGTTAGTTACGTGTTTAGTGATTATCAATGCCCATAGATGCGTTAGAAAGAGTGAGATATTTTTCGAACGTATCTATATATTATGTAGATTACATTTTTCTCTGCTACATTCTAAAAGTCTTAACTTGTTATATCGTATAAGGCAAATTTAGTCGTAGTAAATCGAGTATGAGCTGATTGAAATATACTAGTGATTGCCCGAAGATCAAAAATTGATCTCAATTGTAAAAAAATCTAAATCGAATACAATTTGATTGTGCAACTGAGTTAAACTTTTTTGTAAGTTTTAAAAAGTTTTATTATGTCAAATAAACAACTGAAGAAATATTTAATGTTTATACATTAAATATAAATTACTAATTTTATACTATAGACTAATTTTATAAATATAAATTTTATACAAATAACCTTTTCCCTGATTCGAATCCTCTACTAGTACCGTAACTTACAGAACATACCAGTTACGTTAGCAACAAAGTCAATTACTTCTAACAGTGTTAAAACCTTTTGAGTTTTGAGTGTAATTCTTTTTGAAAATTTCTTTACTATATCTTTTGTTATTAGTTTTGACTACAGATTACACGCTTTGATGGATTTCTGTGTATATACGTCGTTTATCGCCCATTTACGTATTATTGCATACCTGTATGTATATACGTAGATCTACGCGAGCGCGGTTTCGATACATATTTTATTCGCACAGAGCCGCACTCGACGTGTCTCGGCGATAACCTCGCGTCGTAGATTACATTAACAGGGACGTATTCAGCGCGAGCCCGGGGCCCTTATCGACACTCGTGAGAGGATGGGAGGAGGGGCGAGGAGGACAGATACATGTAAATTGTATAATTGAGCTCTACCTACATATCGATATTCAGCAAGCTTGATGACGCTGGAGATCATAGAGTACTTGTCTGTCATTGCAACAATATTGAACCAGCAGAAAGCTACCTCTCGCTGAAATAGTACTATCGTAAAAATATAAGGAGGACGAACAGGAAGAACATCTACATAATAATTGTACGTTTGGCCGACAGTAGACACAAAAAACCCGCTATTTATTAGCCCCTTTATACTTTAGCATTAATTAATATTTTAGCATAGAAGATGCTAAAATATAAAAAATACATACTGTAATATGTTTCATGGGATTCCTTAATATATTAGAGATCTTGAGAAATGTAAAGCAAACTGGAGCATCTATTATATCGAGATCACTGAAGCGGGCGACAGAACTACCGGCAAACATCAGACGTCACTCTACGCGTAACATAAACAATTACACGTTTGCTTATTGCCAGTGTCTCGGGTGTTACGAGCTGGATCGAATGACAGCCTAGAGTGTGGAACAGCCTACAGCGTAGTATCCGCATTGATGTGGTGCCGTGTAGATGGTCCAATTAGAATTAATTTTTATTATTATATTGTACCTATTTTTGATGCACATTGAGTGATCGAGTAGATCGATTATATCAAAATGAATTATTGTCGGGAGAAGCAAGCATTCGCTTCCTTCGACTACCGATCCCACAGACAACAGCATCCTTAAGCAGCCACACGGGCTTATTTCCTCCTCTCCTCAAAATGCCGCCGGGAACAAACCACATATAATGAAAGCATATTTATTACCACACAAAAAATAGGCGCGAATAGAAACGGTCTGAGCACCAAGTAACCAAGTATGACGATAAGACGATAAGAGCGAGAAGTATAATCCCGATAGGGCATCTGTAATTGACGACATTATAAAATTTAAATAATATAAGCAGAGATATATTCAGCGCAAGCGAGGGAAGCAGTATATCATCCATTAATCACCTTCTACAGGACCTTCTATCGAATCTTACCCACCAATAGTTTAAACGACACAAGGTATGTAGTAATGTACCACGTATGGGGTTATCGAGAGGGCGATTTCTCCCACTTCACACTGCCTTCTCTTGCCTACTCTGTATGATATTTACTCTCTGAATAAATTAATTGTACCTTGTACAACGCAATCGATCCGCTCCGGGCATACAGCCTCATTAATATGTCATGTGATGTTTGAATTTGTCTCTGCGTTTGAGTTGTGTCCTTCTAGTGTGAACAGTAAAAAAATTATGAGTTGCCTCCCTCGAGTTGGTTATTAGATCTATAAACATGTTTTTCATGAGCATTTTAAGAGCACAGGTTGATACATAGCTAGTTAACTAATAAAGTAATAAGTACCATGTTAATAATGCATTTTTATTTCTATAATTTAAAGTTTTTTGCAAGAAGTAGACTTGCCCTCGTGTGTTGTAGCCAACTTTTGACGGCACTACATCTCGCTCAAATCGTCCCCATAGCGAAGCTGTCGAGTTTCGTGTGATCTGTGGGTTGCCGTTGACCCGTTGTATGGGAAGAGGGATAAATGGCGCATACGTACATAGCCATTGTGCTAACTGATGTCTGTGGCTGTTGCTAGCCAGCAGTCTTCTTTGTCTTCTTTATATTAAAAAAAATCTTACATAAAGTAAAATTTACCTACAAAGCAGGTGCTTTTTACCAGTTTGGAGAACAAATATATTACTTAGTTAACTATTTTATTATATAAGGCAAGTATTTTTAATTGTATATACAAAATACAAAGACCAAATAACGAGTATTCTACGACATACGTATATCAAAATTCCCATTTACAACGAACTACAAATTAAATTGCTTCCCGAAGTACATCTCAAGCGCTTATCCCCGCCAACTATATCATAAATATATCTCGCAGGATCTAGTTACGTAATTCCTAATGACATTAAAATAGTATAGAAATGGCGTTCGCAGGCGACATGATAGATGACAGAGATCAAAGCGCGGGCAGTAAAGCAATTTCTCCATTTTAATTTAGTTTGCCATACCATCCTTTACTCTACAACACGTGCAGACTAATTTGAACCGTATTCCATAGCTTTTCGAGTCTGATATTAGACTTCAAAACTAGCTAACGTTTTAGTGAACAACCTCTAACGTCATAGGTTGAAGTACGTTTCATTAAAGTCTTGTTTTTTCAAGAGTGTGACATGTTAGGTCAGTAGCGAAAATGTCCGACAGGACTTTTGTTTTATTTGCGTTGTAGCATTTTCTTTTTTCGAGTTGCATATTATTAATGCAAAATATATTATGAAATGAATGAAATGAAAAGAATATATATAACTTTAATGTATAACAATTTTACAATTAAATGCCACACCAAGATATTTTGATCTATGACGTATGTTAGTTTGGACTCGGCGTCATGTTTGGAGATCTCACCAGGCCTGTTAGTTTGTATTTGTGCCACATGCATAACATTGTCTGTGCTATGTGAGCGAGAGGACTTTAAGTAATATTTCTTCCTAAATCAAACTGAAGGTGTGGAGCTAACAGAGTAATCCATAAGATATCTTGTTGGCGCTCCGCTTATTAGAATATAGTGCTCCAATTTCACTGTACCCTTCGATAGAATTCGGAAGATTTGATTAACGTATGATACTCACGTGGTCTGACTCTGCAAGAGGGGCCAATATACTGCATTCACCACGTGAGTTATAGGGTAACGCAGTTCTGTTGATAATCGCACACACACACACACACACAAACACATACACACAAACGCACCACACTCACACCGCTATGTTGCTATAAATGTTATTATGCGGTTCCAGAATTGGGGAGTAACTTATAATTTTATTTGATAGAATTTATCACGATATGTAGACAATCTACATAATATACTTAAATATTACAAAGATTAAACATTTTTTGGTTGTTTGTATCGAATAGGTGCTAAAACTATTCATTTTATTTACCAATTTTTACCTTTCTCACAATAATAATAATAATAATAATAATAGAAGACATGGCAACATATACTTATTTTATGACTATTTTATAATTTTTTTTTGACGCCCAACGAAGTGGACACGGAATGGCCAGTCTTTATATATGTATACGTGTGTATGTGACGGAACTCCTCCTCAATGACCGGACCGACTTTGACGAAATTTTTCGTGGGTTGAATTGGATTTTAGAATGGTTTAGATTTACAAATCCGGCCCGTCCGGTAGATGGCGCTGCCGACGGTATATCGAATATACAATATTTTTGAGTAAAGTGACGGATTGACTATTCAGCCAATATGACAACATATTTTCCTTTTAGTTTATTATATAAATGAAATAAAGTCCAAATTTCGGTAATGGCTTCAATTTTTGTGATTCTCTTTGTGCCAATCTCAGAGATTACCTCGTCGTAGAGCTGTAGCGTTTCGTGCAGCTTGTGATTATTTAATGGAAGGGGGAATTCCATGAGAGGGGAAAAGGGAGGGGGGGCGACATATATTGTAAGGGTAAGAGAAATGATGTATCGCAGTCGAACCGGAGGAAGAATGAAGGTAGGCTACTCATCTACGGAAGCTCTATGCGGATGTTTACTTGCGTCGGTGGTCGTCGTAAGACTCCAACTGCTCGTTAGCTTCTGCAAAATACACCGCTATTTGTGTACCGCACTACATTTGACCCGCTGAACATGTGTGTGCAGTTCCGATATCTCCTGCTCATTGGACAATAAATACAGTAATAAAGCGGCACATTCAAACCCATTAATATTTGTTTCCAGATAATCTCCCGCCGGCGAAACGGTTTCATAATCCGATTATAATAATTATTATTGAATTCAAATTATTGTATATTCGGAATTAAATCTAGTTTTCACACGCGTTTCCGTTCGCCTTTATTTCTGTGATTCTTGTTTATGTTGTCCTAGTTGTAAAAGTAGGTATCATTGTGGACGATTTTTTAAAAAAGGAGGTTATGTGCTCTTGCTGCAAAGTTATCATCATCGGAAACCAAACTTACATGACTATTAATTGACTAAGGCATGAGTGACCGCTACGTTGATGCGTTACATGACGACAGTTTTGCATGACCAAATTTGAATGGATGTGTATACTTAGCAATATGTTTGCGTACTCTTTGCCTTAGTTATGTATGGGCACTGGGGAAATAAGGATACCTGTGTCTGCGCACACTGGTGATGGCGCCACACAGTCTGCTGCTTTCTGTTGAGATGTCGTGGCCGAGATTAGGCAGTGAGGACATTAATATCTTACAATACACTGAGAGAGTTTTATCCCATCTAGACTAGATTTTTTTGTCCCTAGTTAAGTGGCGGGAAGCCGCTAGTGCATTAAGCGGGCTTCCCCACACTTAACTTAGTGGCTCGTGACCGTGAACTTCAGCGCTAGTCAGCAGGTCTCTATGTCCTCCGGCTGATGATGATGATGATGACGATGAAGCTTAGAACGTCTCTGAGAATTTTTTTTACATGCGTTTAAATGGTATCAACTTAGTGCCATTCTAAGCAGTAATTGTTTTTAGTCACTTCGCTCCTGATTGGCTTCTAAAACTTCTCTGACTCCTTGCCTTTATTTTCTATTTTGCCAATTTTTATTAAATATTATAATAGAAATGTTTAAATACTGCCTTTCTACTTTATACTACATACAAGAAATATATACCTATGTCTCGCCTTAAATATTTTTACAGAGAAAAATAAAATAAAACATTGCAATCTTAATTTAATACATTAATAATATGTAACTCTTTATTACTCCAATCCATTTTAATATAACACAATATTTTAATGTATTAACGCTAAAACTAGGAAACAATGAACTATCGTATAAAAATGACAGACTCCAAATTCAAAAATAATTCTGTTTGCTTTTAATTTTAATAGTATTTTATATGGCCAGACTATTTTGCGTATTGTACAGTTGGTGCCTGTGTATCGAGCATGTGTAAAGCGATGTAACAGCGACTTCCACGGAGTTTTAATAAAATTTCCTCGAAGGAAATATCGCGCGAGCAAGCTGCACGTAATATCAGAAATGAGAAATTCAATCGGAACACTAAATTCTTTGAATGAATTGCTAAAATATGTTATATTTGTATTTCTTTTACATTCAGTGCCGTTAACTTTGCCATCATAGTTTTAAGTAAAGAGGGACTTAGCCCACTAACCTTCGCCGGATCTTTGATTTTTGACCTTAGATCCAAACAAGCCCTTGCCCTTTGGGCTACAGGACCTAGCAGGCGCAATGCGGCTTTATATTCCTTGTGATCTATATCTGTAAAAGTGAATGTAAACTATGCGAAGTTGTAGTACATGAGCACACGAAGAGGTTAAATTTTTTAAAATCCTAACTCAGAAAGAGTTAGGATTAAAAAATTCAACCCCTAAATAGGTCAAAGGTGAAATGGGGGAGAGAGTTAATTATGTGACACGGGTGAAACCGCGAAGTACAGCTAGTATAATATAATAAATTACCTTATTCCTACCTTAAGAAAGTGAATTACAGAGAAGCGTAATGATATTGCATTTCGGAAGAGAGACGCTGCATGCATGCATGCAGCTGAATTGGTCTGGAGAGGTACCTCTCGCTTACAGGATGCCGGCGTAAAGTGACAGCTGTGCTGTCGCGTCACGTGTGTTGTGTCAGTAGCCGGTGGCCCATGGAGGGAAAAGGACGAAGAACTCATCTGTGTAACCTCTATGCGGATGTCTATGGGGATACTATAATGTAACAGATTTTATGGCAGATACCACATCTTGGGATTAATACCCTCCTCCCAGGCTGTTTCTGTACCAATTTTTGTAAATTCATAAATTGTATTGTATTATATCATTAATAATATGCAAATGTATTTATATTTTTATATTTTTACTTTTACATATCACAACATGAGGCCCGCTGAGTTTGTTTCGCCGGTTCTTCTCAGGACTTTATTGTTGACGTTCAAAAAGTAATTCCTGTAATTCTATTTTGAATAGAAACTTTTTGATTTTAATTGATTTTGATTGATTTTGATTTTGATCGTTTGCCCCGTTAAATTATAAAAAAAAATATTATCTTCATGAAGAAACTCAATACACTACTCATGCCTAGCGCTACTGTTCCTGTACCTACACAATCGACAGCCTCAACTGCGTAAGGCCCTTTGATACAATCATTGCAGTCATCTCCTGGTACTGTTTTTAGGTGCAGTACCCTGTTAAAACGCCTTGTAAAAAAACAAATTTAAAAACAAATAGGTGAAGTTTATACTTCTGATAGCTGCGCTCCGTAGTTTCACCAGCGTAAGTTTCGATCCCGGGGAAATATCGAGATGAAAAATAGATGTTAGCCCAATCTCATCTCAGACCTACCTGATGTGCACACAAAATTTCATGAAAATATTCTGTCAAGTAGATTTGTGGGAGTGTGGTAACTAACATTGTACGACATACACATATAAGATTTTCCAACGTATGGACTAACCGAATGGATATACTTACACATAATAACTATCCATTCACGGAAAAACACAAACTCTTGATCTCATCTTTTACCACGACTATAAACTCTACAGGGGCTTTTGAAATGTGTAGTTATACCCATTACCAAATGCCCAACGGCCTCTGATTACGTATCTATCTGAAAGAGACAGAACCATCAAAAGAGAGGGACGGCGAATTAATAATGTGCACAATATGTGCCGAATGTATACAATCGTTTGCTATCGATCCGTTACAAGCAATTATTCAAAAGCTCGTCGGTTCACTTTTGTCCTGATTGCTCTCCGAGTGGACATTGTAATTTGAATTCACAGATGACTTTTGAATGGATTTAAGAGTTTAATTTGTTACCGCCAAAAGCGTCCATTCTATACGGTGCTCGAAAAAATTGAGACTATCTGTAATTCAATATTTTTATAGCACAAGGGGTCAAACGAGTATCATTAGTCAGAGCCAAATTTTTGACTACCGAGCGAGAGCTAGCTCCCCAGTGGTGCGGGCCTTATTTGGCTGCATGCATGCAGCGAGGCACTGGCTCTTACTAACTGTTGATTACGTTCTCATAGGAGGGCAACTATTAACTAATGTTATAATAAGTTTCTAAATAAAATAAGCCGATTCACGATGTTTTTGGATTAGCCCAAGCCCTTTTTCTAAAACTCACCTCTAGAATAATTTAACAATAACATTAATTTCATGGAACATTTATTTGAGTCTTATACAAACAAGGTTAAAAACGTGTATGAAATGTATGTATGTGTTTTTTTATCTGAGCAAACAGAGCGATACGAAATGTCCTCATCATCGTTGTCCGTCCACTGTTAATTATGACTAGTTGTGGCTCGCGGTTTTCCTTCGTGAGATATATCATGTCAAGGGAACAATTATGTTCATCGAGAATATGCCCCATGAAGGCAAACGTATCTGTACAACATCTAAGCGGACTTTTATGGACGTCAGTAGCCATAAAAATGCCTCCAACTGCTCGTTTGCGCTTACAATAAAAATGTAAGAACTTTTCTTCCTAACCATAATCGCGAAGCAAAACGGAATCAAATCGAGCCCTTGTGAAGCAGTTCGGTAGTAAATAGATAATGAAGAGCTCGACAGTGCAGACCACGTACCAAGTACCACACTCGGTACGTACCCGGTACGATGCGTAACCGGTACGTAGTACGGGCGACAACTGGCTGTATAAATTAAACATGCACACGGAGTTACACAATGTTGACGCGCCTTTGACGAGCGGCCTGTGAAATTGTGTCGCCTGGAGTAATCGAAATACTTACAGCCCAGCGGGCCATTATGGAAATTAGTTGCAGGCGGTGACCGGGTCAGGGCTGTGTCCGGCCCGGTCACCGGAGGTGGAGTAATTAGAGCGAGCGGAGCTCCTGCTGTTCCACAACGAGTATAACATGTCGTGGTCACACTTTACTGACAACATTTTGACGTTGTAATTTAAATGTCTAGATGTTATCCAAATATTATTACGTGAAGAAAAAAAAAACATCTCTTTTTTAAAAATCGCGTTATTTGCTACTTTGCTAATTTACATCCTCCCAAATGCAAGCAATTGGAGACTTTAATTAATACTAACGCTGATAGATACTCGCATAGTTGACAACCATTCCTTTCTTGTCCATTGTGCAAACACGTCCGTCTTTTTGAGATGCTATGATGTGACCTAGAGGCACCTCCTCGGTAACCTGTTAAAAATGAAAATGAAAGTGATATTGGAAAAGTTTTTATTCAAAATAGAATTACAGAAATTACTTTTTGAAAGTCAATAATTACATCTACCACCGGTTCCAGCCTAGTCCTGTCCTGAGGAGAACCGGCGAAACAAACTCAGCCGGACTCGTGAGATATAAAATTAAAAAATATAAAAATACAAATACATTTGCATATTATAAATGAAATACAATTTATGAATTTACAATAATTATGGTACAGAAACAGCCTGGGAGGAGTATGTATTACCTTAAAGTATGCCTTACCACACAAACACTCTTTAACATTTTTTTTTTAGTTAATAGTAATAACCACATTTTGTTTTTTAACAATCTCAATAACCATTTAGTAGTTTCCAATTATACATAATGTCAATATTCGTTAAATCCGCAGCGGCGATGACAGCGGTCGAGCCACGCAAGTATTGAGGCTAATCCCGGAGGTGCTACGCGTCTCTCGCCGATAATCCAGGCGCGGCCTCTGGGAACGTAAAACGGAATTATTAACCGGGATATGCATTATGTATCTTCACAGCAACTTTCTTTTGAGTATAGAACTAATAATTGCTTAAGATTGACATCATTAGTATCAGTCTTTATCCACTTAGGCCTCTTTTAATAAACGTCAAGACGACTATCCTGCTTCTGCGTCCTTCATCTGCATCCAGCATCCTGCACCTGCTTCCTGCATCTACATTCTGCATCCTGCATCTACATCCTGCATCTGCATCCTGCAGCTTGCATCCATCGAACTAGCTATTCCAGGGTTGCGTCTTTCATCAGCGATAACATGCAATAACACGGTGTATATTTGAGTGCCTCAATATTTGAGAAATCAATGACATAATCTTATCAGATTTATTGTAATTCCACTATTATTTAAATTGTTTTGATAGGAGTTCACATTGTAGTACAGTTTAAAATGAATATTATGGTCAAGCTATACGGATCTATACATTGGTAGTTAGGTCCGTACTGTTAATATCAATCTATTACTATTACATTCATTTAGATGAGCTTCTATCGCACCGTGCCTCAATCCTATTCCATGAACAAGTTTTATCTGCTCTCCGACATTCACCAATTGTGCGGCAATCGGACCTACCAGCCAAACAAATAATTCGATACATCGATACCAACGATCATAGAACTCAGTTGAATATTATCTAACGCACAAATTGATTTCATCTAATACTCAGTTTACACGATATAACAAGATTTAATTTCATCAGCAATATAGATTGTAATTAAAACGTTCTCCGGTTTTATTAAATGGCGCCTGTTCCCCTGTTTCCACCGGATTCATTGTCTGTTAATTATTTTCGCGAGGGAATTAATCGCTAAACTACAGAGCCAGATATAACTTTAACGAAGTTTGTCGAGCTCCGCTGACGGGATTCTTATAAAGGACTTCATTCTGAATATTCATGGAGACGACTAAACAGTGCCGTTTTTACAAGGCTTTATTTGCTTGAGATTTTAAGTAAAAGTTGTAAGGCTTCTAAACTTGATTTTACGTACATTTGTACGCTGTATATCCGTTTTGTTTTCTCATTTTTTTTTTGTTCAAAAAGAGTATAGAACTTTGTCGGTTAGCCATGATACCATCTATATAAATAAACGATGATATGAAAATATTTTTAATTAATATACAGGGTTACTTTTTGGTCACCGGCCAAATTTTAAAATAAAGAAGTAAACATAATTCCAAGGGTGTGTAAAATTTTATCGTCTAATTGTAATATTTTGTTAAATAAAAATAGATTTGAAATGGTCCTTAAAAATACATTGATCGTTGTTCAAACGCAAAATGTATCGACTTCAAGGTCAGTGACGCACACTCGCGAGTCAGTCAGTCAAAATAAAAAAATGTAACATCCTATTTTTTTTTATTTATTGACCTAAAGGAATTTCTTTCAGTTCTGATCCTAATTGAATATGAAAAACTAAACTAAATACAATATTTTAGTATTTTTCTTACGATGTAGATACCTATTTTTTTTAAACATGTTTGCAGTTTCAATTCAGGAGTGCATGAAAAAGGGCTGATAACAATGATGATAGTATATTATTATTATCGTACACAACTACAGGTTTACATTTTGCCTTAGATTTTATTCTTTCTCATATTCTAGTATACAATTACTAGAATTTTATCTTACATTTTCTGAAACTTGCGGCCTAGAATTTACCAGTTTTACACACAATTTGACGCCTTTAACGTCGGCACCCAGAGTAATATTCTGGTATTTATTAGTTGGCCGATGGTCGTTTGTCATTCTGTCAGCGTCCAGAGCGACGCTTAATTGAAATTTATTATTAATCGACGCCTGCTACTGCACTGATTTTAGTTTCATACGGACAGGGTACGGCGCAGGTGCAGGGAACGGACAAGTTTGGCTGAAAAGATATTGCCGAACAGTGATCGACTTCGAGCCAACTAAAAAAATAGCTTGGTTTCTCTTCTTTAAATATTTTGAAAGATACTTATATTCATTGAAACATTTTACCAGAAAATATATTATATTAACCCTGTGCCTCGCGGTTCCTGCCGCGTAGAATATGCCCCAAGGGAACTATACATTTTTACGGCATGAAAAGCAATTTTATGTTATTCTGTGTTTGTGCCAAATAGCATCCAAATCCGTCTTGTAGTTTTTGCGCGCAAGATCAACAAACATAAGTACTTTGTTTTGTTTTTATAAAATGGGAAGAAATATCATGGATTTAAGCTGGCATGTAATGATGGATACGCGAGGGTTACAAATTGTGTTCGAAAACTCTGCTCTTGTGTGTGGTGTAAGGGTTAAGTTCGTTCTGACTTCATTTTAAAGGAACTATCGGTTCTTCAATGGATAT
Source organism: Calycopis cecrops (assembly GCA_001625245.1). NCBI lineage: Eukaryota > Metazoa > Arthropoda > Insecta > Lepidoptera > Lycaenidae > Calycopis > Calycopis cecrops. Next base: position 247,482 of record LUGF01037049.1, read on the forward strand.
GTTGGTCTTATCTTATCCTTATAATTCCTTAGGAAATTAATTGTTCTTTGCATTAAAAAAATTAAAACTCTCTCTTGTTTGTTGAGGGTTTTAATTTTCGAGTGGGCTCGTCACAAACGCGGGAGTACAAAGCTATTACATTAATTAACACATTAGTTAGCAGTAAATATTTGTAATCATTTCTCTTCCGATTTTAATTCGGTTTTCAGTGATGATTTTTGATTTGATTGGTGCTCACGATTTGAGGATAGTCTCGCACTGTGTCGTCTCGAATATTATAAATGAGAAGATTTATAATTATGTGATTTATAAATGTTCATTGAATTAATGGATGAAATTTAGCATAAATATGTATCTGCATATACCACCTACCGCCTTTTCATTAGTACACATTTTACATGACTGAACTCGCGGTGTCCTACTAGTGTGGATAATTGAAAACTGATGAGATTATAGTGGAGTGTGTCGACGTGCCGCGTGAGCAGCTCGTGTCTCGACAAATGTTTGCGCGCAGCCTGCGGCGGCGACGTAATTGTGTCTCGAGAACGTTTGCTTATGAAAATTAGGAACTCGGTTCAAGGAGCCCAGTGCGGGCTTGTTTCCGTGTACACAAGGAGTGTTTTGAAATAACTATGATACAAAATTAGTCAAGATACGACAAGAACGTTTAAAAAATATATTGACATGGCCCATGGAGGCGGAACAACGAAGGAGGGCAACGCATCTGAGTAACCTACGTCTATGGAAATCGGTAGTGATGATAATGGATCCGACTGCTCTTGGGCCCCCTTATAATATAAAAAAGAGCCTATATACCTATTTTATGGTGTCGTGACTTAAAAGATACATGGAATCCTTTATAGGATCACTATATTTATCTATCAGTCTGTGCGTTTGTCTGTCTATAGTCTAATTTATAATTCTTAATTTT
>LUGF01037049.1:249352-263811 GCA_001625245.1 Calycopis cecrops
TTGTTTAAAATAATAATATGTAGACTAGTTTGGTATTGATATACAGATTATTATATTCGACCTGGCTAAGATCAGAGGGACCCGTTGATTTTTTTTTCTTTATATGGCATATGGGGGCAAACGAGCAGACGGAGCCATTTTCATTACTACCAACGCCCATAGACATCCGCATAGAGGCTTTACAGACGCGCTTCCTTCTTTTCCAGTCCCCCCCTCCATGGGCCACCGGCTACTTACACACCGTACAAAACACGATAGCACAGCTGTTACTTTACGCCGGTCTCGTGTAAGCGAGAGGTACCTCACCGGTCGTGCCAGCCCCATTCGGCTACATGCAAGCATGCAGTGTGGCACCTCTTACTAAAACGCGGGTTATACAAAATATATGCGGGTTATGACAATAAATTCGAGCACTCTAGAGACGAGATAATAATAATAATATAGTAGACATATCACACCACGTTAACCTAGGCCCGTGCTAAGTAGCGTAAGGACTTGTATTCCGGGCACTAGACAACTGATATTAATATATTTAATATGTTTTATAAATTTAAAAATTGTTATATATTTAAGATTTTTATTATAGACATACATATAAATACATAGATAAACATCCAAGTCCAGGGCAAGATTCGAACTCGCGACCCCTGGTGCAACATGCTCCGCTTATCCGAGCCCTGTATCACTGCGCCAGCCTGGTCGTCAATCCATATTTTTGACGAAGTATCAAATAAAGAAGTGTAATGCAGCAGAGTTTATGCTTCGACTCGTACCAAAATTATTATTGGATTATTATTTTTTTTTCTAGCATAGGTGGCAAACCAGCAGTTGGATCACCTGATATAAAGTGATCACCAACGCCCACAGACATCCGTAACACCAGAGGTCTAACAGATGCGTTGCCGACCTTTAAGGTCTTTTCTTGAAGATCCCTAGGTCATTTTTTTTCTTTTTTATTATTTCATTATTTCATTCCGATAGTTTCAGATTATCGGAATGAAATAATGAAATAATAAAATCGAGAAGTTGATGGTGTTACACTATCGTGCCTCGGGTCACATTAAATCGGTCCAGTCTCTGATTTCACTCCAGTTGTTCACTTGAATTAGACCTATCGAAATAGGGGGGTGAGGCAATATAATGCTATTGTGTGATGTGTCTACATTCACACTTGTGCACTATAGTATGAATACTGCAGCTGGTCTCTACAAAGATGGCCAACTCAGCCGATCCTCGGTTAGGAGCTGCTTTTCGAAGTTTTTAGTTGAAGGCTTGTATGGATATTTTTTGCAAAATAAGAAAACCGTTAGGCTATGAAAAACATTAGCTATTTATTTGTAGAATATTTTAGATATTGCAAATGTAACTTTTATACTCAAAGTTGATTCGATCAGAACGCCTCACGAGTTTTAGTTAGTTTAATAAGTTTTCAAATTGAATCGCCCGGCTAATTTGATCATATTCATCATTTATAAATGATACTCTTTTATTTTTAGGAGAAACGCAAAACGAAAGGATTTGGAAGGAATTTGGAACGTAATATAGATTAGGTCAAGAGACATCCACTGCTAGTCACAGGCCTCCTCTAGACAGCGCCAAAGATCTGTCATAAGCTGCTTACATTCATCTATCCAGACAAGCTACATTCTAGATTAGTATTTTTTTCTTCTTATTCCGAAAAAATAATGGTACGTGGGCGAAATCGAGGGATAATATCAAGCTTGCTAAGAAGCAGCAATTTAAAAGTAACTTCGTTTTAATTTGAGCTAGTTATTTTTAAATTGCCTCTCTCACGATTGTTATAAATAAATTGTACATTCCGGTAATGAATTTCACAACAAGCACACATAATCCTTTCTCCCCGAACAACTGAGTCGGAAAATCTCCCGTTCGGCTTCGGATAAGCCCGTCTAATCCCCGGCCCCGTCACGGATCCGTCTCGGCAGTAAAAGTGCAAAACAACCGCGTCACGGTACGTTTGTTTTACGATGCGCGTGCTTATAACGTGAAGGATAGTTTTTATTCAAACGAGCAGTTTGCGAATGTATGTGCTTGTACTTTTGTAGTTTTGTACTGAAGCAATTGTACTTACTATTCAGGATTATTTGTAAAACACGTAACCTGGCAAAATTTCACTTTGAAATCCCTTTTATAAAACTTCAAAATCAAAACCGCCTACGGACTTTAACAGTTATGAGTTAACGATGTAAACACAGCATTACACCAAATATTTGTTCGCATATTAATTCGGATTCAGCCGCTGTCGAACGCTGGCATGTTTCGGAATTTATTAACAAAATCCTTGTAGCGCCAAGGTAGCGTCGTCGAATATTTAGTGCGACGCTCAAATACTTACAATGGCGCAACATCAGTCTGTTAAAAGTGAGGAATTCTCGTCGGGCAGCTCGATTAAAATTCCTTTTGTGCATATTTTAAAATGTTACGTTGTTGAATTTAATTTGCAAGTTTTAAACGGAGGTGAGGTATTTGAACGCACTACATAATAACGCTTTACAATCTGGGAGAGGAATGCTGTACTTGTTGGGGTATTGACTTCTTAGTTGAACCTTTTATCTATATAATATATGAAAGGCAAAACTGACTGACTTATCTTGTCAAAGAATTTCAGAAACTATAACTGCACATACATGCTTGGTACAAGTGCTACTTTTACGATGTAAGTGATACTAAGAAAAGCTTGTTAGATCTTCAATCCCTAATGGAGTAAAATATGGATATGGAATTTTCTCATTTCTGGACTTAGTAGTTTGAAAATTGGTATACGGTCTTATAGTTTTAAGTTAATATTATAAACAGTAAAGATTATTTGTTTAGTTTTATCGAATAGGCTCCAAAACGATTTCAATAATACTTTTCGGCTAGTATTTGTACTAGTGTTTGGTCTGAGGGTACAGTAATAGGGTACAGGGCATAGTCATGTTCTAATGTTGTATTCTGTAACGTGTATTCGTTTCGTGATCTCACTAAGTGGCTCCAACGGAAGATCAGTGCTGTTTCATGACAGCAAGATACTGAGTTGGAACCAATTTGTGGCACACATAAGATTATGTACATTTCTTTTGCATTGGATAATCTCTTTTTCCATTTCATGTAAATTATGTGTATTGCAAATAAATAATTCTTATTATTATTAATTCTTATCTTATTATTAATACAAATTAGCATATTTGTATTATTACAATTCTTTTTGGATTGTAAGTTAATCATACACGTTTTTAAATGACAATAATTTATAATCCGGTCAATATAGACATTTGAAATAACAAAAATTCTGGCTACCATTTGAATAAATGTTTTTAGGATAGTATAATATAACTATCCTAAAAACATTTATTATATCTATAAAAGAGACACAAATAAGTATTTATATTTGTATTAAGTGCCTAGTATGTGGCGTGGCTTATATGTGCATATCATGTAAAATATGACTCTTAGAATCGCGATATCTCAGGAATGGTAACTGTTAGGAAAAAAATCATTGATACCATGTTTGTAGATAATTTTAAGATCTACAACTTTGGGTTGAAGTTTTTTTTGATAAAACTTACCGTTTTCAAGCAAAATCCAAAAAACCTCAAATTTTGACCTTTGACCTCGAATAACTTTTTAAGCACACATAGGATCGATGGGGACTTTTAAAACTTGATTTGTAATGGCAAACTATAGGTCTCTACCAAAATTTAGCTTTCCGGGAGTTTTTGTTATTTCACCACTTTTTTATGTCTAAATTGACCGGACTATTATGTATATTTTGTAGCATCTCCGAGGCTTATTATATTATACATATAAAAAAAATATATTTTTATAAAACTTACATGTTACACCTACGGTCTATGATCTATTATTTTTGCATGGAGGGAGGAGGAAGAAGGGGGAACAACGCATCTGTATAACTTCTGTGCGGAAGTCTATGGGCTTCGGTAGTCATGAAAATAGCTCCGACTGCTCATTTGACCCCTTATAGGTTCTATAAGAAAGTATCATTAGATTATTTGTTTTTATATAAATGTATGTATGTACAATTTTCTTGAGAAATAACAGATTTTCCTACAAATATAGATGGTGTGACAGTAATTGTAAGAGGGGCACTAGCTCTTACTGAGTCGCGTCTACAATGACAGGCACGTCCGGGGCACATACACGGAACCATTCAAGTTATAATTATAACGTCACTCTTGTGAGTCCACGCGGTTTTTGAGCATCCACTTAGTGGATGGGTTGAAAAGCAACATGTCTGCTTAATTGCTACTTGCCTGGATTTTTGTGACCATTGCTTCCAAACGGCTTGTTTGCAAAAAAAAAACTAGTTTCTATCTGCACAACTGTATTTTTATCCGCAGTAGAACTCTGCCTCTCCCTAGGCTAGTAATGAGCGTTTGAACAATAGAGCAAATTAGTCTAGGATTCAATCATTCCGACCGATAATGCAGAGCTGAGGGCTTGCGGTTTCTTCATTAGGGGTCGGTAGATAGCTACGTACTGCAGTTAATTGCGAACTTGAGTGTTTGCTGTCTGAATACGTAAACCATTCCTTGAGTTTGACCACGTGAAACTAGCGAACGAAAAAGGTGAGTTTTTGTGCTGTAAAACTTGTGCACGTTTTTAATTTATGTTTGTTTTTCGCTTTGGCTACATGTGATCTTTTCTAGACTTTTCTTTCTTCTATGTAGTCGATACGTAATGTACCATTTGGGTTCTGTTCCTCAAAACAATATAATGGAACCCTTGGAGTTACCCCCCTTACTTTGATAGATATATGTGTTCCTTTCTATGAAGGCTAATTTTGACTGAAACGTATCAAACTGGAATTCATATCAAACAATAAATCAAATTAAATCTTGACAATACCTTGGAGAAACAAAAGAAAAAAATAATTAATCTGAATTTCAAGAGGTGCTTCGATCCTTTAAGGTTCTCATTCATATTATAAGAATTATACAATTTAGCGATAAATGAAAACTTATGCCACAAATAAAAAAATAATTCGAAAATATATTCGTTATATTCTCTTTTATTGAACTTTCTAAAATCTTTTAGCACTTTTTTCTCTCCTCTTTATTTTTATGTACATATACGGCTGCAGCTCGTTAAAGTAAAACCAATTTTTTTTTAAGTTTATTTGCATTATATTCGACATAAAACTATTAATGTATCAGAAGAGAATATATTCATTTAAACTTTTTTTGTAAGTTATCAAAATAAAAGTAAACGATCCTTATTAATTGTCGGCACTCAACTGCTCGCAACTTCAGTATTTATAAAGAGCTTATCGTTGAAGACTACCATTGACACCATCCTAACTAATACAATATTGGTTACCTTGAATCTATCACAGAAAAACGTATATTATGTGATCTTACACAAAATAATTCAGATCTGGGCATATTTTACACTTTGCCGCTTCAGTTAATCTAATTTATAAAGTCAATGTAACAGTTATAATTGTTAGGTAATTGTTTACACTAAGTAGTAGTATTAGTAGTAAAAGTGTATTAAATTGTGTTTTGTGTCCACTGTTGAGACGAAATAGACAACTGCTATTTCTTTTCAGGCATGATCTTGTACTAAAATAAATAAATAAATAACCGCTACAATGTTATATTTGCATTTCATTTCATAGAAAATGTTGACCCGCCCGCAAACTTTAGCTTTTACCTCACGATGCCATGATCGTATCGTCCTATGGTAAATAAGTTGTATGTCACTGGAAGCGAGACCGACTCGCACTTGGTATTTTTTTATATACTTATTATCTTCTATCTACTATACAAAAGAAACAAATATAACAAGAGATTTTGTCCTCCCGGATTTTTTTACAAACGGAGAAAACGAACAGTCGAAACCATTTTCATAACTATTAACGCCCTTAGAGATTGCCCTTATTTTTCCTCCTTCCTTCATGACCGGACTCTGTTACTTTAAGCGGGTATCGTGTAAGCGAGAGGTACCTCCCCAGAAGGGCAGCTCAATTCGACTGCACTAAAGCGTGGCACTATTACTTAACGATAGTTAACTTGGATAGAACAACAAGTCTCAAGACAGTAGGATGTTATCAATTGAAGTTCTCATTTGAATGGCCAACAATGTCGCTTCACCTTTGAGATGTTAATTAACGTTGAAAATGAATTAGACCCAAGATTATTTCATTGGCGCCGGGACAAAAGTCCCCCCCAGCTCCATCTCAGTAAACCGGCTCTGTAATTTTGTTACAATAACTTTGTGCTGTGAAAGTACACTTTCCGACGTTAATATATCCTGCGAATATTATAAACGCGAGAGTTTGTAAGTATGGATGTTTGTTACTTTTTCACGTAAAAACTACTGAATGGAATTTAATGAAAGGTTACAATAATATAGGTAGCTTGTGTATAAACATTTACGAATCAATTACGCTAATCAGTTTCATAATAAAACATAATTTAACGTCGTTAAATTGACGAATAAAAAACCTATTTATTACTTCATTTATAATTTGAATTTGTGACACTGGCACATTAAAACATAATTAAATCAGTCTCTTTTATGTTTATAATGAAATATTAATTAAATAATTTATTGATCAAACAGTTGTTACGTGTGTTTCGTCAAGAAACAATCAAATATGTCATGTAGAACACACATTAATATTTATTATTCTCCCGAATCGTACCGACGCGTGAGATATGGCGTAGAATATTCTAACATGAATGGCAGCACCATTTCCAAATTAACAGCTAATTCGGTAACCGTCTGAGTCGTGACGCGAACTGTACGAGAAGTTGTGCACTCTACAGAATTAAGTCGGAGTTTATTGAACTGCGTCATATGAGACGGCATGGATGTTACAAATTACGTTGAATGTGTGATTTCAGCGAAACGTACAGAGAATTAAAATTGTGTGTGCGTGTGTGTGTCAGCTACGACACGCAAGGAGATTAAGATAACTTGATAGCGAACATGTTTTTTTTTATAGTACAAGGGGCAAACGAACAATCAGAGTCATTTTCAGGACTACATACAACCATAGACTTGATGGAATTATACAGATGCGTCGCCCTCTTTATAATATTACAGCATAGCATAATTTATACCTTCTATGGCATTTAACTTAAATATACAGGAGTTAACTCTCAGAAGTTACATGCTTCTGATGGGATTGGTGTGCAAGAGACGTAAGCGATAACGTAAGCGTCAAAGTTTCACAGGCGGTTACATCTGGTATCGTTCCTTTTTAAGAAAAAGTTTAAACCACAGTAGGAATAAAATGGAAGAAGTAAGATCGAATGAAACAAAAATATAATGTTACCTTTTTTATGTCATTGATAGACATCGATAGACTACCTTTCAACAAGAGACTATCCATTTGGATTCGCGTGGCCTTCTTCCTAGAGCACCAAGCACATTCCCAGACCCCATGAAATCCAACAGCAAAGCCCCAATCAATTTACGTCGACTTAAATCACCAACAGATACATCTCCGGTCTTGCATTTGTCAGGTCAAATTGTTTGCAATTATTATAATATTTGCAATGAAACTTCTTGTTTTAAAGTCGCTGAGATAGTTCCGATTGCGACTGAACTTCAATTGAGTTTTCATAGAAATTGTCATCAAATAGGAATTGTAAATAATTTTAGAGTTCCTAAATAACTGACACGGTGAACAATGGAAATGAAATTAAGAAACGTCTAATAAAAGCAGTTACAAATCAGCATCAGGTAAATTAATTGAAGAAATTCTCAGATAAATACGAACCTTCTCGAATTCCTATCTATTTTTTTGTTTTTTTTTTATGGTATAAGAGGGCAAACGAGCAGTCGGAGCAATTTTCATGACTACCGACGTCCACAAACATCCGCATGGAGGCTATACAGATGCGCTGCCCTCCTTTCTCCTCCCACCTCCATAGTTTTTTTGACTTCTAGTGATGTACGTGATTATACGTGTGCGAGTTTAAGCTATCTATAGGTTTTTGACACATGTTTACCCTGTCTCCCCTATAGGCCACCGGATTCTCGAAAACCGCACGAAACGCGATCTATCACTTTTGAGGTGGTAACTTGTGAGCAAGTACCGTCGTGTCGGCCCAAGTTATCTGCATTAGAGTTGACACTACCACTTTTTAACAGGTAATAAACTCCAGCTTGTTTCATCTGTTTCCATTCCCATAGAGTTTTCAGGAAAATATATCAAAGCAAAATATACATTTGCAAATTATGAAAAGAGCCGATAGTATTCAAACTGCTCGACAATTTCTAGCGAAACAGCCATCTTAACTGGCTATCAAATCAATGAAACGTGCACACAGAGATCGTCGTGCTGTTCGTTTTTTGCGTCAGAGAAGTACCTTGAAGGGATGAAAAAAATTGGCCCAGCACGACCGGGGAGGTACCTCTCGCTTACACGAGACCGACGTCGCGACCGATGTGCTGCCGGCCGTCGCGTTGCGTGCGGTGTAAGTAAAGTGCATGGAAGGTGAAGAAAGAAGGAGGGCAACGCATGTATATAACCTCTATGTGGATCTCTATTGGCGGTGCTAGTGCACGAAAATGGCTCCGACTGCTAGTTTACCCTCCTCATACTATAAAAAAATCTAGAAATCTCATCAAATCGTGAAATTAATGCTATCCTCATTTATTCCAACTAAAATATTAAAATTTATCATCCCAACTTAGATTCAACAAAATGACCGGCTTATGGGCGCCGATGCAGGCTCGTTCTGGCTTAGTAGCCGGCACATAACTCTGGCTTAATACGTCACCTGGCCTTAACTGGCGTAACACCCGTAACTGAACCGTTACGTAGCCAGCACTTAGATGCATAGTTAACTTAATGATCCATTTAATTGCATCTTGTTAACGATCTATGTACATGCTGTCGCGTTTTGTACGGTTTGTGAGTTTTCGGTGACCCATAGGAGAGGAGGAGGAAAGGACAATGCATCTGCATAGCAATCATGCCTTTATATTACAGATTATCGATAAATTAAATCCTATTAATATTATAAAGGTGAAAATTGTAAGTTTGTTTGTTTGTTACTCCTTCACGCAAAAACTGCTGTACCGATTTTTATGAAATTTGGCGCACACGTAGAGGGTAACTGACATTCACACATAGGACAGTATTTATTCCGAAAAAATGTTCCTATGGGATGCCATGGGATGATTTTACATGTGATTGAAATTTACGCAGGTGAAAGCGCGGGACGCAGCTAGTATATAAATATATTAAAATAAATAATTTATTTAATATATTTATAATTTTATTAGAAAAATAAATAGAATACGACAATCATCTGTGACATTATATTATAACCAATTTCAATATATTTCATCGTGCGAGGCAGAAACAAAAATATGAATTGTATCAACTTTTATCCTCAAAGCAGGGCAGGAGCATCCAACCCTATTAGTCTCGCCATGCAGGAGTCACAAAACACAATGCCCTCAGTAACTTAGCAGTGCTTTGTCCCTTTTATTTTCCGTTTACTATAGCCGTATGTGATACGGAAATCGCCTTTTAAGCTTCGTGAACCTCATAGATCTTTTAAAACTAAGTGCTCTGGAATTTACTTGGTTTTATAGACTATTTGAAGCCATTATTTAACTGTGAAAGATGCAGTACGTTTCGCAGATTGTATTGAATTCTAAATAAAGCTTTTTTTAAAACATAAATCCGACGAAAAATGGGCTTGAGTTTTTTCTCTTTTACTTTTAGATGGTGAAATATATATATTTATTATCAATTTATAATTCCACTGTGGGTGAAATTATTAACTCTCAACTATTTGCTCTATTTTATACAAAAATAATCACAAACTTCGGACCAATTTTATTGGTTATCTAATTTAGAAAATAAATATCTTTTAATAAAATAATGTGTATTACGTGTATGCATAATTTCTCCTATTAGAAATCAGCAGATAACAATCAAAAAGATCCGCACTAGATTTCTCAGTTTTTCTCACAGACTTTCGTTTCTTTTCACGAAATTATTTCCAAAAAAATGTCCAATAGTCGAGAGAAAAACACACTTGAGTACATTTTCAGTTTCTCGTCGGTTCCAAAGATGTAGATTTTGTATTAAAACTGTTTGATAATAAATAATAATATTATGATGTTACACTTATCGTGTTTTATGCTGTATGTGCGATATCAATACTGTTTAGTCCAAATTCGAGATTCACATTGATACCATAGCACGTTGATTGCTAATGCATTCAGTTGCGCCGTAAACACGCCATGATTGATACGTACAAACTCTCCACAAATCAATAATTATAATTACATAATAACCGGGCTCGACTGTAAGGTTTCGCTCGCAAATTGAAGTGGAAACTATTTGATATTTAACTCTCAACTACATAATATATCATACTAATATTATAAATGTGAAAGTTTGTATGTTTGTTCGTTACTCCTTCACGCAAAAACTCCAAAACCGATTTTCATGAAATTTGGCACACACAGAGAGTACCTTGGATTAACACATAGGATTGTTTTTATCCACAAAAAATTTTCCTATGGGATATCATGGGATGATTTTTTATTTTCCTCGAGATCAAAATTTACGCGGATAAAACCGCGAGGCGCAGCTAGTGCTTTCTATTTATAACCTCTAACTGGAGCCTTATGTAACCGAAAATTGTAGTTTTTGCCAACTTAAGAACTTAATAGGCTAACCGCAATTTAGATAGGCTGTGGTCTGGCCCTGACTGCCTTATACAATTTTATAGACCTAAAGGATACTACCACTATATTACTAGATATTATATGTTACTATTCTAAACTAGTGCTGCTTTAACTAATAACTCAGCGTACTTTTTATGATTGCGCAGGAAAATGATTTACATACTGCCACCGATCTTGGATGAGATGTATTGGACGTGTGTGAAACTTGTTGCTACGCAAAATACCCTCTAAAATCTCGCGAGCGCCTTCGGCCATCGAGGTCCCCAGGATGACGGATCTGTCAGCAACAGAGCACAAGTTAGTGATAAGCAGCAAACCTTAAATACCAATCGTTCTTCACTAATATCGATTTTGAAATATTTTATTTTATAGATTATTTTCCTTTCATGGCAGAGAAATGACCATCGAAGAAATAACGGTTATCTAACGATTGTATCGCCTGAGCGATTTCTCCGTACAGATGACGTGGTTCCAGCACTGGAATAGCTTTTTATCAACTGTATATATCTTATGGGCAGTTATAAGATCCCGGGGGATGGGCGATAGCGCGCTCGCTCGCCCGTGAACCGATACGGCCGGGATAGCGGAAACTATTCCCGATTTCATGTACCCCGCAATTGCAGTGACCATGCTTTCTGTTATTGAAGTACAGACTTCAACAACAGAAAGTATTATTGCTACAGTATAGCTTATTTAGATATTTTACCACAGGCTTTAAATTACTTTGAAGTAGATTCAGACAAGATATATAAGGCTCGTAGTATAAAATAATAAAGATAAAAATCATACGGGTACTCCGTAATGGGAACGGCCCTAATTACAACTGAAATATGGTTCACTTTCAGTACTATCAACTCTAGAATAAGAGCCAACAAGAGACTTTTTTGTTATCGCGGTGGATTGCTTTAACTCACTAACACCGGACGTAGAGTGGATCCGATGGGTGTATGGGAGACGCGGATGAACCGACTAACCACTGAAATATAGCGGGTGTCTCTCAGCAACAGGGCTCAACAAGGGATGTACATATATATTATTTATTATTATATATTTCACAATTATAATTTTTCAATGGAGATCGTGGTCACCCTACATGGTCATGCAGCAATGAAATAAGATTTCGCTATATTCTGTACTCTAATGGCATGGAACAACACTAGTCCCCGTTATTACGCATATCATTTTGAATTTGTACTTCTCTCTCTTTCTTCCAATTATAAACTTGAGGGTTGCGTGACTGTTAAAATTCGTGTTTGAGGTTCATTTTTATCTGACTGCGCAACGAAAAGGAGATCATGTGTTTAGTTGTCTATGGGTGTATATAAGTATCTACTTTATTGAAAATTGAAGTCGATAAATCATGTCATGTGGAATATCGATGAATACATATTCTAATTTCATCATTAGTTTTTTTCCAAAATTCGAAACTGTAGAAGCGGTTACTAACTTTTCTTTGTGATTATTTCTGTTTATTTTCTTTTTAATATTGTAATGATTAATGTACTTTTTTTTAAATCTGCACATGATCTAGATACGAATGTAATTTTAACAACTGGTTATGAGAAATGAGAACACCATCATTCGTATGACTTTTTTTTAAATGCTTATTTGAATGAATTGTAGAATAAGTGCTTTAGTTGCATTTTAGCTGCGCCTAACTAAAATATCCCGTGACTATCACTTTTTAAGGACTGGTTCTTTGCCTTCTATTCAATAAATCTATTTGAACGAACATTGAATATATTATAAAAATGAACGTACGTCTGTATGACCTATGCAGAATCGTAAACTATGCATTTGATCATGTTATGATTTTTATCGAAATCGTTGTGCATTAGCCCACGGAGGCTTCTACGTTAGAATTTTATTATTACGAACCCTAAAGGGTTAATAAGGGGGAGCAGTTTACTAATTATGTGAAGCGAGTGAAACGGTAGGGAACAACCAGTGCAATATAAAAATCTATCTACAAAAATTAATTATTTTATTAAATAATCTTAGTGATGTTTAATATAATCTATAAGAACTAATTTCCATTCCACGTACTATTAAATGAATCCCTAAATTCCTTATTCATAAGTCTCTGAAACGTGTCCCCGACCATCGCCATCAAATTATAATTCCATTTATATCCCGTGACACTAAAGTTTCTTCTTCAAAAGCCATTATTCCTTCAAAGCGTTCTTGCAAAGTAAAAATTAACTAGGTTTATGAAACTCTGTTATTTTTTAATTTCACCGCTAAATTGGTTCATGTAATATTGTCTTAGGTGTATTTCTGTATCAAAGGAGCAATTTTTTTCTGGGCCTTTAAAATAAATTACGTCGGGCTTGTTTAATTTCATAACCTTTTGCTTTGAAATATTTCTTTTCGTATACCCTGTGGTATATTGGTAAGAGTGTAACATCACTGTTATGCCCTATTCTAATCCAGCTAAAACAATAAAGATTTTCTTTATCCAGTAATAATGTTAGGAATAAACCAATGACAAACCGACACGTATCAAGAGAATGTGATCATGAAGGTAAATAATACAAAGTATACTCATTTAAGGTTTTTTTAAGGCGAATTATTAGACCTCATCTTTTTATGCAAAATGCATGATGTGTATTCAGTGTCTCGTGTTTAAGGAATAAGAATTTTCAGCTATAGATCATGAGGTTCTAATTTCGAGTCCCGGGTAGGAGCAAAAACTTATTAAGGTTTTTTTTCTAACAACAGACTGAAGTCAAGATGACTTAACATATGCTCTCTGAAGCACGGGGGAAGCTTCAGAGAGTTAAGTCGTTCTTCTACTGATTTATCTCCGATCGTGTCCGACTGCCGTTTCATTTGGTACAGGAGGATGTAGAAATAGATATGTATGTATATGATATGTATGACATGTGACTGTCCACGCACTTGAGAAATATTATGTCCCATTATATTTCATCAAGTTGTCTATGTAGAACTATCTCACCGTAGCCCAAAGTCCTAAAGAGTGTTCATTATTATTTTAACGTTTATTTTACCAAATATAAATTATACCACTAGCTTATTCGAGAAACGTCTGAAGTCGGGTAAATACGTCCACCCACAAAAGATATAAGAAATATGGCCATATTACTGTGTCAAAAGAAAATCTCCTGAAAATACATTTTCCACGCTGCGAAACTCTTTTATTTCGGAAAGGCGACCCCCGTTCGACCTCTGCCCGATGAACGAGCTCCATTGAAAGCTATCTGTATTCAGCGTTCATTAGCCCGATACAAAGCGGATCGACGCCGAAAGAACCGCGCGCTAACTACCGGATCAGGCCGTGAATTCAAAAGGTTTCTTTCAAAATCCGACTGGTTTTTGGGTGAAATATTTTTCTGGTTCGCGTAAATTTTAACACTAGATTTAGCAGAATGCCTGATCCTTTCCTGTGGGGTGAAAATCACCCATGGAGAAAGGATCATAGATTTGATAGTACGTAATAATACGTTATTATGCCGATCATATTCGAATGAAAGGTTTCGAACACAAGTACAGAGGTTCGACGCTCCAGGTGAGTTCACCTCTCATATCGATGAAGCTGCACTGACCTTCAGTCCTTAGCGTAATTACTATCTAAAAAAAAATAAAAAAAAAAAAAGAATGAAAGGTTATGTAAGACGTATATTGTCGCAAAGTGACAGAGACTAAAAGGTTGCATTTTGTGATGTTAGTGTGTTTTCGATGGCCAATTGTAGGTAAATAGAGGAGGAGGGCAATGCCTACGTCTGCATTATGTAGATGTCTAGAGGCAT
>LUGF01037049.1:264285-281148 GCA_001625245.1 Calycopis cecrops
GTGTTTTCAGTGGCCAATTGTAGGATATAGGAGGATAATGGAGGAGGAGGAAATATGGAAAGCAAAAAGCAAATTTAAGTTACAACCTCGTCGATGTAAAAATAAATTTAATATTATGATTTATGTGGCAATTAGACATTTTATAACAACAAATGCCGCATGGGTGCCGCCTTTGTAGATAAATACACTATACACTATAGAGGAGGATAATGGAGGAGGAGGAAATATGGAAAGCAAAAAGCAAATTTAAGTTACAACCTCGTCGATGTAAAATTAAATTTAATATTATGATTCATGTGGCAATTAGACATTTTATAACAACAAATGCCGCATGGGTGCCGCCGTTGTAGATAAATACACTATGTTATTTCAATGTAGATGATAATGATAATGATATGATAGATGATAAAGATGACCAAAAAATAACTCATATTTGAGCTAATTTAATGAAATTGACGAGAGGATAAAACATATCAATAAATAAATATATGTGGACTTTACACACCACGTTAGCCTAGCCCCGTGCTAAGTACCGTACCTAAGGACTTGTGTTACGGGAACTAGACAACGGTATATATTTAATATGATTTATAAATTTAAGAAATTTTGTATATTTAAGATTTTTATTATAGAAATACATATAGGTAATACATAGATAAACATGCATGACCAAGGCGGGATTCGAACCCGCGACCCCCGGTGCAACATGCTCCACTTATCCGAGCCCTGTACCACTGCGCCAGCCTGGTTGTCATATAAATATATACTTTAGAAATAATTTACCTACGACTAAATTTCGAAAGAGGTCAAAAGACTTTATATCGTTAAGAGTTAACTTAGATTACATTCAAGAAGTAAAATATTCATAATATTATGTTAATTTTTGTACAAACTTTAAATTCAATGAAATTTAATTAATTTTTTACTACTCCGTAACAAGGTTTAACCAATTATTTGCACTATAGAGTATAGTATAGATATAATAATATGATGAACTGCAAGTATGTATCTTAGATTATAGATGAAACCAAGTCCAAGAGAAATTGCTGGTATAAACTAGTAATATAGCAGAACAGAAGGATAAAAAAAACTTGTACTCCGACAGTGATGTTCACTTAGTTGATGGAGCAGGCTATGAGTTGTAAATCAGCAACAATGAGTACGCCACTCACGTCCCGGGCTCGCTAATTACTTGCCTGATTGCGAAACTCCGGCCACGCAAGTTGCTAGCGCCAGCGGGCTAGTGACTTTTTTTATTGAAGCAAGCAAATAAATATCGCCCATACGTAAATACGTATGCTACCATCGAGCCTGGGTGAACTCTAGATCTGTATCGGAGTCGACACTTAGTGCAATGCCGACTAAACCCCTGCGCGTGCTTTTAGTCGCCACAATTGGAGGCTCCTGAATAACTACTGCAAGGTGGGAGTGTCTTCGGGTGGGACCGTACTACTGACTTATGTTGTAATATTTTGGTTTTGTCGAGATATTGTACACAATGTATTTATTTTTTACCACTGGTTCTGCATAACATCCGATGGGTGTGTGGGATTCGTGAATGAGCCGAACATCCACTAAAGCCCTGCGGGTACCATCGATCGCTAAAAATTAGGTACCCCGGATCTGTCAGCATCAGGACACATCAACTGCTGACCAATGTTATCTAGTATGCAGCATATACAATGTAGCTAGTATAAATCATGATTCTTGGTATAAAAAGTACTCAAATAATAATTTATCTAAAGCGCATGTACTTGATTATTTAATAAATGAAAATTAATAAATATTTTTTTAGCAAATATATTCGACAACCATGTAGAGTAAAAAAATCGTTTGAACATATTCAACGTAATTCTCGAATATCATAAATTTTAACCAACCTCAAAAATAAAACATAAATTTGTAACGGTACACATTTCCGTACATGTTCCGACATCCCCCATGTTTTATAAGATTGTATTAGCGTAAGTTAGTTAGTCAGTAGCGCGCCGGCACTAGGACAAGTGTAACATCAGCAATTTATAAATGCAGTGAAATATTAAACGTTTTTAATTTTGTCTCCACGTGTAAAGCTATATTCTCTCAAATGTATTAAAATTTTGAGAGAATATATCTTTCAAAATTTTAATACAGATCTTCGAGATGTTAGTTCCACACTGCGCAGCCAATCAAGTAGTTCTAATTTTATTATCATCTTTTCATCATTTTTTATTATCATTTCTAATTTTATTATAGGTATTTACTAGCTTTCGCCCGCGGCTTCGCCCGCGTGGTTTTCGGCCTACAAAAATGTTTCAAAATGTTAACTTATTATGTTATTCTGATATGAAAGCTATATTAATGTAAAGTTTCATGAAAATCCGTTCAGTAGTTTTTGTGTGAAAGAGTTTCATGAAAATCCGTTCAGTAGTTTTTGTGTGAAAGAGTAACAAACACTCACAAACTTTCACATTCATAATATTAGTAGGATTACTAGTAGGATTATAATCAATCAAAATATACCTGATGATGAATAATCGAAACCGGTTGTGTTAAATTGTAATTGAGTTTAATAAAAGTGGAAATTGTATAAAAAAGTTTATTATTTAATAAAATTAGAATATGAATTTCCATCAAGAAGTGACAATACATTCCATCAACTACATTAACTAGTTTATTTTTTTCTTTTTATAATTTTATTTTATAACTGTAAACGAGCAGTGTCACTCTCATAGAGATACAGATGCGCTGTTGTCCTTCACGTGCCCCGCTGGGCACATTTTCACCGCACGAAACGCGACAACACAACAGTAATTTTTTGCTGGTATAGTGTAAGCAAAAGATATCTCTCCGCTCTCGGCGGCACTCATACAAGCAGGCATGAGGTTCCGATGCACATAATATATTCTCTTCTACGCCAAAGAACTTCTTCTTCCTATTCTTTTGTATCCTCTAGCTAAAAGAAGGGAATATAGAACAGCCCCCTCGTTTAAATTTGCTCCGCCTAAAGTGCGCGTTGCGCCTAAAGTGCATGTATTCATTATAATAGTACTTTATTACTTCCAGGAACGCTCACTAGCACCGATGCTACGTTTTTCTTCAAATAAAAACACTAGCACAGTAAAAAAATGAGCAAGAGCCAAAAAAATTTTATACCTCTTTACCTTTAAATGAAAATATCTTAGGATTCCTGGAACGAATCTCTGTCTCTCCTGTCTCTCTGGATCAACAGGTACCTGCCATTAGACACTCAAACCGGGGAGAACAAAGACTAAACAGCTTCCAGCAAAAGCATTTGTAAACATGCGACATACCGTGACTTGTACCACGCAGCGATATCATTCAATTCACACCAAGTATAGTTTCGATACCCACGTTCCTTCGGGAGAGTTGCTATTGATTCGCCAGTTTGCGCCCGTTAGTACTTGACGCACACGCCTCGCATATATAGGAAGCGAAGCGAAAGTTTTCAGGGGTTTTTTTATCGAAACAGCCAGGTTATCTAATCTAAGACAGATATCGCTACTGAGAAATTTTTTTTATAGAATAGGGGGCACGAATGGAGGTACCTCTCGCTTACACGTTATGGGCGTGAAGAGGCAACTATGTTGTCACATTTCGTGCGGTGTGTAAGTAGTCGGTGGCTCATGGAGTGGGGGATAAGAACGAAGGTAATACATCTGTATAACGTCTATGCGGATGTCTATGTCGATAGTCATGAAAGTTACTTTGACTGTCGTTTTGCCCCCTTATCTTTTTATTATAAAAAGCAGGGCTAACGGAAATCATGTAAGTGAGAGATATCTCCCGGGTCGTCATGAATCAATTCAGTTGTAATACAGCATACTACCTCTTACGAAAGTTAGCTCAAAGGTGTATACACACAAGTACAATTAGTGTACTCTATACTCCCTAATTCTATTCTTTCGTTGGTACGACAATCTAACATCACGAGAGAAAGATTTTTAACTTCCATAAATAATTGAGGAAGTAGTTGAGATACTAAGCTTGAAGAGGCTTGTTTTCCCCTTTATACTATAAAATACAAATTGCTTTTTTTTTTTTTTTTTTTTTATGGTATAGGGGGGCAAACGAGCAGTTTTAGTCATTTTCATGACTACCGACGCCCATAGACATCTGCATAGAGACTATACAGATGCGCTGCCCCCCTTTCTCCTCCCACCTCCATGGGCCATGCTATATACATTATCGTCAAATTCACTAGACCATACAAATTATTCGAAAAAAAAACGCAAGTGATATTTGCGATCTTTTATTATTTTGTTTGCATTTACGTCCGGATCCGTCAGCATGAGAGCGCCTCAACGACTGGCCAATCAATACCTTGCAAGGGACCGGAATCCTCTGACATCGTAGAACAACCGCTATGGACGTTGGGTCCGTGCAATGGGGTCAGGTTTCCATCCTAACCCCTGGACCCAGTTAAACTAGCACAGCTAGTCAAGAATAAAATACAAGTTACAACTCACTAGAGCGTACAAATTAGTCCTTACAAAAAACGCAAGCAATATTTGCGAATTCTTGGTGTGCGAGAACTTTAGACCCAACTACCAGCCAAGTAATTGGTAACACTTCGTTATTTCAATCAAATGAATATTATTTTGTAACGAGATTTGAGAGTGTTTGAGTTTTCAACTCGTTTGTTATTCTAACTTAATTTTACCGATTTTGTAGAAGAGAGCTAAGTTTTGCTTTTTTAATAGCACAAGAAGGCAAATAGATAATCGGAGCCGATGGGTACTATCGACGAGCATTAACATCCGTAGAACAAAAAGGTATAGAGGCACATTTTCCTCATATTTATGAGCATTATAATGTTTCAATGTGTGTAATGTGTCTCAAACAATGGATTGAATTGGTCAATATTATAAATTATTTAGGGTTGATATTGAAGTTGAATAGGCAGCCATGGAGCATGCAGTCACGATCCTCGGCATTGAAGTACCGCCAAAACGCAGCGCAAAATTAGATTGAAGGTTGATTTTTGCGCAATGATGAGCGCAAGTTTGAGTGGGTTTGTTTATTTGCGCAATATAATTAATAGTCTATGAGAATGAGCATGGATGCACTTACAGCGCGCAGTTTAGTGGACGTACTCGTGACAATGTTGTTTTAGTATATTCTGTGTGTGACGAGCTGATTGCGTCCGCCGCAACCGCACACGCGCGCCAAATGAGGAGCCGTGTGCACGCTGTTAGCGCGCGTGCACGGTGGTGTTTGTGTACTACTATTGTGCTAGATCTCCAAAATCCAAGTTTTGTACAGTGGTTCCTTTCATGATATAAGAAGTAAAATATCTACCCCCCGTATTTCTCTCCCATAAAGGTTGAATTTTAGTTTTATAAAATTTTACTTTTTTATAATATTTTATTATTTTTGTTGTCCAACAAACTGCTAGGCTAGGCTAGTTTTATACTAAAATCCTTACTGGATTTATGTCACCTTATGAAAAGATAACTTGTCTATGAAGCTTTGTTAAAGCTTCACGCTGCATTTTAGACAAATTGAGTTAAGACGACCGGGGAGGTAGATAGAGGGGACCGGGGAGATAGAGTCGCTTAGATGATACCACCGTGAAGTGACAACTACACTATAAGGTTTCATCAGGTTTGTGAATTTCCGTCGAACCGAATGGGAGGGGAGAAGTAGAGGACAATTTCATCAAAATCCGAACGCGGAAGAAATTACGCAACTGACTTAAAATTCGTTTGTCATCAACTTAACATCAAACGTTATTAAACCAACCTAACATTATACGTCATCAACAAGGAGCGAGAATGATGTGGACAGAGCTTTACCGATGCCGTCCTAATACCCGTGTTGTGGTTACATGTTTGACGAGTTTCGACGGGGAATTACAGGCCCCGTTGATTAGAATATCTGCTGGCGGTCGGGAGGTGTGTCCCGTAGCTGTTTGTGCTGTACAGCATCGCTGGCCTACTTAATCACAGATTTAGCATAATCTAGCAGGAGACAGTTGCCATATTTACCAATCATTTACAGCGTATGAAATAAAATCAAGCAGAAAGAAAAACGCAAATGTGGAAAACGATATAAGAATTGTTGATGTACGTATTGACTCTAGTAAACCGGGAGTATTGGATCTAAATTAATATTATTCTAAAGTAATTAATAATAACATTTATTTAGATTGATTGATTTATTAATTCTTAAGTTAAATAACTTACGACATTTTGGAAACTATTTAATGAAATATAGGTAAAATCCCTAAACTAAAATAATAAAATATATTTAATACCTACTTTATTATTTTTTTGTAAAGCTGCTAGACGAAGTATCACCACAATTAAACTAAAGTTGAATGCACAAGTAGGTAACATAATTCACAGAACTGGCAGCCAATAAACCATTACTCACGACGTCACTGTGCCTCCTCCCCGAGCCTGAATATCGAGGAGACACCAATAAAGATAATAATATAATGTAATTCTATTAACTTTCTGATAGGGTGATCTCGTAGGTAACCTACATATACGCCAAATCAAGCTATTTTGGCGAGAAATCTGAATAAATATCTAAAAGTACATTAAATTTTAATTAGAAAAGTCAAAATATTTCTTCTGTAAAATTCCGCTAAAAATTGCTTTTAAATTATTTGTAAATATATTAAAATCTGAACAACTCTATTAGTGAATTTAAGGTAAATGCACAAGTAACGGACGAGCGTCACACAATTCCCAGAAGTGGCAGCTAATAAGTTATTGCTCACGACGTCACGATGTCTCCTCCCTGCCACGGAGCAGCGTGGCGGGATTAATGAAGACGCGGCGGAGCTTGGAGAGCAGCCAGGCGACCTCTAGCTGCGGCATTAGGTAATAACTCTATACGGTACTGGGATTAATGGCAGTACTTAGTATTTTTCTCCATTATTATAATAGTTACACTCTACATTATTATATTGGTTTTATCAAATAGCTTAATGATTTTGTAATAAAATATTTGCATTACCGTATTCTGTCTCACTGGCCGCAATCTGTTACTTAGCCGTTTGCGGTTTTCTGGAAATGCCGCAATGAAAAGTTCAAATGATATAACTGTACTTTGAAATATGAACGACTTCATCTTATAATAATCATGAAAATTGCTTGAGCCGTTTTTAAAAAGCGAAAATTATAATTAGCCAAGTTAATAAGAGTAAGAAAGAGTAATGTCAGCATCACCACGGAGTGTTTGGATGTTTATTGTCACCAGAATGCTTGTACACAAGTATTGTGAAGAATGATATTAAACTGTCGCAGTTATCAGAACCCGCGGTTTAGCCAGCGGGCTCCGAGTGGGACCCGGACTGGCGCCGCTCCAGCTACTTGATGACGTCGTTATATTACGGGCTATCGCAGTACGTGATGCACGTATTGAGCCTTGGCCAAACTTATTTTTGAGAGATAATGCCCCAATTTAGTAAAAGGCAATGTAATTTTTTAACCCTTTGTTAATTGAAGCAAGGCATACCAAGCAAAGAGGAGGTGAGAAGAAGTCTGCAAAATAATTATGCTAATATACAAAATAAATATGCCTACCTACATGATATTATATTAGCATGGTAGGTCAACACTTATCAAAAGGACGCAACAGCTTGTTTGCCCCCTTATTATGTATCCAATATCATCTAAACCGGCTCACTGCAAACAAAATCATACCCCACTTTCGCAAGGCTACGTTATCATATTGTGTGTTGGTCGTGGAACTTTACTCTGAATCAGCTGAAAGATCGGCTAAGAGATAAAAATGTTGACAATCGACTGACGCGCTGGTAGCGTATTTCGCGCACGTTACGGTCGCGGGTACAGATCCCGCCCAGGTCATTTGGCGTTTATATGCTTACAGTATTTCTAAATTAAATCAAATCAAATAAATCTTAAATACATAATAAACTTTCTTTATTTTACAATTATAAAAAATAAATTAAAATAAATATCTGTATTATTGGGAATGTAATAGTTTAGTATTTACTACCGACATTGCTTTAGGTACTTTTTATGTGCCGTTATAAAATGATAGAAATAAAATACTTTTTTACCTTAAAATCTAAAAATGTGTATTCTACGAACTACGAGCAGGTCAATTCAATACAGAATTCATTTCAAACGTGAGTGGCTATCGCAATATAGTTCGAACTAATATTCAAACATAATATTTACCATGCTTTTTAACGTTAACTTTTTAAATCGAATTTATTTATTAACATGTCTGCCGCGCTGGATCGTTTTACATTGCTCAGGCTGCAAGTGTTGCTAGTACATGCCTGTAGTGGTGGTAGCTGATAACATCAGAGAATGCCCTTGGCACAAATAAGATTTTGTAAAAAGTTGCAGCAATGCAACTGATTTGGGAAAGCCCAACTGGCGAGGTACTTTTCACTAATACAATACTGAAAAAATTTCGTTGTTATTGCGTTTTGTGTGGTCTGTAAGAGTTTGAGATTTAGATATCATAATAGTGATAGTATGAAGTTGAAGAAGATCAAGGCAACTGTATTAATATGCGGATGTTAATGGGCTCTCCTCTTTAATTTAATAAAAAGATCGCTCGTTTGCCTGCTATGTTTAAAAAAGATAAAAGTTGTAAAAACAAATCTGCCCCGCTGATGCTATGTAGGCCAAAGATACTGTCTTATTTCGGAACAATGCAGTGATTCTTACAAAATCTAGACCATATTTTCACTCGGTCTTCATTCATATTGCATATTCTAGACGCTTAAACGCAAACTCTGAATAGAACGCGAGGTAATTTGAAAAGCGTAAAATACCAGTTATTAAAGTTCGTCGCAAAATGGCGGGTTGACATTTTGAGGATAATGGAATGACGACAACAAAAGTGATGGCGGTTTGATAGAACATCCGGCGGTCGGCGAACACCGGCTGTTAATATCCGGGCTGCCGGATATTGGCTCCTCAACGGACCGGCCGCTTAAACAATCATTGTAGAGTCGGGCTGATGGAAATTACTTTGGGGAACACCTTAAGTATAAATTTTTATTACATCGGGTGAAATATTTTTAATCTGGAACAACGAGCTATTGGTAATTTTAATCCGAGCCATATTTTTCATCCAGCATGAATCCCCTGAAATCCAGTTAATTTATTTCGAGATTCAATTATATAATGTTTGGTTTGTAGCCGTGTGATAGATATTGAGCCGTAAGAAATACATGGGACTAATTTCAGCACCATCAGTGTTGTAATATTGGCGATCACATGCAAAGTTAAAATCAGTTATGATGTCCTTATTTTCCAGATTAAAATTATTTTGTAAGTAGGTAATTACTTCATATTAAAATACTATCTAGATGTACCCTGCGATCCTTGCTACACGTGGCGCTATCTGTCGAAAATTGGTCGCACCAACTCAGAATTCGTCGTGGCCACAACAACTTTGCTAAAGATTATGACATGATCAAATGTATAGTTTACGATTCTATAAAGAACATACAGACATTAATTTTTTTATATAAAGAAGACAATGTGTTAAGATATTAAATAGTAAAAGATTAAAACAATGCCTGTATTTATGAAAATATAAATTCAAATGTTTATTATGTGTTTTAAATAATGGCAGTAGTTCCAAACAGTCGTGTCTTGCAACGCAATCAAAGCACGGTTATGGTTATAATGAGGACCCGTAGACCCAGGGCACGTCACCTGGTGCCCGGGCGAGGAATTAATATCCGGGCCGAGCTGTATCATTTCCGGGTCAGCGCGTCTGGATCCTCGCACTGGGACCGTCTAATTAAACTATACTGATAGAGCGAATCAATAGTTCTTAAAGACTTTAAAGTTACGCAAGAGTGAGCGATTTAGTTTATATTTAAATACCTTCCAAGTTTTTAGGCGAAATAATGTTAAAGTTTGGGAGAATGTGTCTATTATGTATGAGCTCTATAAATTTTGGATTTTAAAATCCTTTTCCTTGTATAACTACTGCCGGTTTAACGTGGTTTTCAGTTGTGTGCGTCGATTGAGACTTCCTGTCTGTACATGTGTCTTAGACAAGCAGAGTAAATGTATTATTTCTTCTCTGTTACCAATTTTTGTGATAGAAAATGAGGTTATTTAAACACCTAAATGTATTCCCGTAGATAAAGGCTATTTAGTGGCGTTGTTCTCTTTCATTCAAACAAAACTATACCACCTCTTATAATAACTATTTATCTTATGCCATAGGTTTTTAGATGCAATATCTATACATATAATAAATTCGTAGGAAAACCAAAATAGGTACATTCAGTATTTTAAAAAAATACTTGGCGCGTGATCTGCAATTGATATCAATGTCAAAAATATAGTTTATAGAATTTTCGTATGTTTTTCTATTTGTCTGTATGTGCGGGCTAAACTCAAAAAGTACTAGATGGATTTCCAATTTTGCGTGAATAGGTCGGGTCAACATATAGGCGAACCAGCGGGAGGAAGCTAGTGTGTTATATCACTGATGCTCTATTTCAATGCAACACAAGAATAGCACAGCGCAGTAACGACTCAATTCCAAGTCTCCTCGTCGCAGTCCACGCACCTCAGATCTCATCTCCGTCAGACGCTCAGCCGCCGCCAGTAATTTAGATTACATCTCCGACTAAATAGAGTTCGCTTTGTTGAAGTACAATACTTGCTTACTAAGCTCTTGTAATTTCTTTCATCAGTATCTAACTACAACCTTTTCGCTAATTAATGCTTTTTCTACGACCAACGCATACTCCATTGGTAGCTCGGAATTCATACATAATAGGTCAGACTTTAGTTTTAGAGCTATAATATTAGTAAGTAATATTTTTATAGGAATTTGGCATCGAAATAGAAAACTCTTTCGATGGAATTTGGTTATCATGTTGGAATGTGAATTTATTCTCATTATATAGTTTTGTGTTTTATAGTGAACTAGCTGTGCTGTGTGTTTCATCCTCGTTTATTTTCTAAGAAATCCATATAAAATTCAACACCCTATTTAGCCCCCTTATGTGTTGAATTTCTAAAAATCCTTATCCTTAGCAGACCTACGCCTAGCGCCTACGTCTTAACATCTACCTGCATGCCTAATTTCAGCCCTATTCGTCCAGTGCAGTGGTTTGGGCTGTGCGTTGATAGATGACTATCTCACCTTTGAGTTTTATTTGTATATAGAAATACTTTAACACAGGTACTCATAAAACTTGCGTTATTTAACTTAAAAAAATTGCAGCAAAAAAGCTTATAAAAATTATGTAACATTAACACCGATAAAATTTTTAGCATGTAACTACACACAACTTTAATCTCATGAAAATATTCCCTCGTGCAACCATAACATCGGTGAGGGCCGCCACATTTATTCGTAACACTACGCTAGAGTGCAGCCCATGATATGATTTCCATATAACTACGCTGCTCACGTACCTTACACAGCACCCAGAACACAGAAGTCTCGTCCGTCCGTGAAACTCATCCATGTAAAAACCAAGAAATATTTTATACAACAAAACCTACGTCGGTGCGATCTATCTCCATTACTGTGAATAAACAAGCGGCAGGCTCGGAGTGCGCCGGCTCCCGCGGGGGAGATGCTGTGCGACGGCTCCGCACATCGGGACCCTGCACACGTGCCGCGGTTATTGGATTGTTACATCAGCGATGAGGAGCTGGCGCATAATAGTTTCGACCTAAATTTTAGTCTTTAATTGAATGATAGTCAATATCATCAGTCCGCGTCTGTTCTTCACAAAACATAGTTGTTTACCCGACTATTGTTCAAGCTGAAATGATTCTGCGACCAAAGGTCTACACAAAAAATTGGCGAAGCTGATTTTACAGGAACTTGTGCTTTAGGACCCTAAAACTTAAGGTAAACGAGTATTCGGGGCATTGTAATACCCACCGACGCCCATATACATAATTCCTGCAGATGTGTTACTTCACTTCCTTCCACTTATTTAACGACACACTACACACAACAGTTGCACTGGGTGCAGTCAGTTGAGTATACAACTTGTTATATACTCAACAGCACTGCAACCAGTGCTGTACTTATTAGTAGGTCCTCCTCTCACAAGCTATTTGGTGGCGCATGACTTTCTTTGCGGTGACCCGATTTCCTCTGGATAAGAGATGACTAACCACGCCCATATGGATACATCAGCCTAATTGTTTTGCAAATTTTTCTCACCATTTTTTATAACATAAGCAAGTAAACGAGCAATCGGAGCCATTTTTATTTCTTCCGAAGCTCATAAGCATCAGCATAGAGGCTATACAGATGTGCTGCCCTCCATTCTCCTCCCACCTGCATGGCATCGGCTACTTACACACCTTTCAGAGGTCATGCGATGTCATGTGAGCAAGAGACAATGAATCAACGACACAGCCTAGTAATAAATTAGGTCATGATCTCTTTAAACCAAGTTCCATAGCTTATACGTGCATCACGTACTGCGATAGCCCGTAATATAACGACGTCATCAAGTAGCTGGAGAGGCGCCAGTCGGGGTCCCACAAACGCCCTCTGGCTAAACCGTCACTTCAGCTGCAACTGTTATTATCTAGTAAGAGGTAGGTGCCACTCTACAAGCTAGCAAGAAGGCGACTTGGGTCGGTACGACCCGGGCCACGACCTCTCGTTTACACGAAGCCAGCGTTAAGTGACAGCTGTGCTGTCGCGTTTCGTGCTGTGTGTATGTTGCCCGTGGCCCATGGAGGTCGGCAGGGAAAGGAGGGCAGCACATCTGTATAGAATCTATACGGATGTCTGTGGACACCGATTGTCATGAAAGTCCGACTGCTCGTTTACCCACTTAAACCTTAAAAAAATCTTTTTCACTGTACTCGTGTGTGGAGTTGGTACATAGGTAACATGTAGTACTTCTAGGTAAATACCTACAAGCATTCTAGTGGCAATAACCGTCCAAGCAATGCATCAACTCGTATTGTTTGGTTTACCTAGAACTGATGCGTTGCCCTTTCTTACTCTCACAAGAATGTCCAAACATCATATTTCACTAGTAATATTGTTTTCCATATAAATATAGATCGTATATTATAGTAAATATAAGCTCTGGGTATAATTATATTAATAACATACTCATTTATTTGTGGAAGATACGATATAAGATATATATTAATTAACTTATTAACTAGAATATAATACTTATTTGTGATATAACGGATCAACCAACCAACGGTACATTTTTTTGTTAGGCACATGGAGATGAAGTTGTATTCATATTTCAAAGTATGAGATTGTCATATTTGAACATTTCATTGCGACATTTCCAGGAAAACGCAAACGACAAAATAACACGTGGCAGTGATAAAATATGGTAACGAAAATATATTATAACAACATTAAGCTACTTGAACATCGCCGTAAGTAAATTAAAGGTAAATGCACAAGTATCGGACGAGCATAACACAATTCCCAGAAGTGGCAGCTAATAAGTTATTGCTCACGACGTCACGATGTCTCCTCCCTGCCACGGCACAGCCAGGAGGGATTAATGAAGACGCGGCGGAGCTTGGAGAGCAGCCAGGCGACCTCTAGCTGCGACATTAGGTAATAACTCCATACGGTACTGGGATTAATGGCGGTGCTTAGTGTTTTTCTTGATTATCATAGCTGAGCTTCACATTATGTGTCTGTTTTAACAAGTAGCTTCATGTTGTTATAATATATTTTCGTTACCATATTTTATTATATCTAGCAACCTGTTATTTCGTAATTATTCTTATCTCTATGTGGAGAACTACTACTTCACTAGCATTGAAGTCAGTAAAACGAAACCTGGTAAAATATCTTTTGACAAGTTTGTAAGAGTAAGAACGAGCAACGCACCAGTAGGTTATTGCCACCAGAATCCTTGTAGGTATACACCTAGATGTAAGACTAATATGTTACCTGTGTACCACCTTTTTTTTCTTTTTTTTTGACGCAGGGGAATGCCTTTACGCACGCTACCCAGGAACCCGGGTGGCTCAACCGGGTACAGTGTCGGGCTCGACAACGGGGTTGCCCCTACCGACTAAACCCATGCGGGTGCCTTCAGCAGCTATGATTGGAGGGCCCCGGATCTGAAAGCAACAGGGCGCCTCCAGCGACAGGCTGACCTCGGTGTAAAGGCCAGACTCCTCCTCCTTAGGGACTGTCCAGCTTCCTTTGAACAGTCCCTAACCCCACGTTGAAACCGTGCAATGGGGTCAGGTTCCCATCCATACCCCTGGTTCCAATGCTCCAACGGAGCACACCACGCCGGTCGTCCGAATTCATGCCGCCATCTGCTGATTCAGGGGGACGGGTGGAGGACCTCCGGCATTGGTTGGTCCCATCCGCTGAGCGGCGGACCAACCACTAAACGGCCGCAGTGGACAGGGAGGACGGCAACGACACACCGCATCTCCTCTTCCTCTGTGGCCCCACCGCCAACGCAACAGACGGTGCGCCCCCGTTCGGTCGCGGGAGATAGGGTGCACGGCAACGACACACCGAAACACCACTCCTCCCGCGACCCCTCGTCAATGGACGCATCCAGAGCGGGCCCCAGCGAAGCCCACCCGACGCGTCCCCACCCGGGATCCCTCTTGGTTCACCGTGGTTGTCCAAGCCACGGCTACTAAGCCCCCTCACCATGACAAGGTGGAGATCCGTCGAGGGGGACCTGTGTACCACCTGCCCTACACGAGTACAGTGAAAAACGACAGTAAAATGTCGCAGTTATCAGAACTGTCGCTGCTTAGCCAGCGGGCGACGTGTGTTGGACGCCGACTGGCGTCGCTCCAGCTACTTGATGACGTAATTATATTACGGGCTATCGCAGTACATGATGCACGTATAAGTTATAGCGCTCAATTTATTAAGAGGCAGTTACATTGCTGTATTGCAGCCAGATTGATACGGCACGACCGGGTACCTCTTGATCATATTCCACCGCATTTCAATGTGCCCTTTGCATTCTGGTAGGCCACTGGAAGCAATCATTTTTCTTCTTCTGGCATTGAGGTGATTGGAGGTGAGAAAAAGTCTACAAAACAATTATGATGTATATGGGCGTGGTTAGTCGTCACTCATCAAAAGGGTTACTTCGAACAAAGTCATACGCCACCGAATAGCTCGTGAGAGGAAAACCTACTAATAAGTACTGAAGGGGTGCAGTTGAGTATTTAACAATTTATAGGTACATTAGTAAAAATATACAAGGTCGATAAAAACGAGAAGCATTAAATGAAACCACATATTTAGTGTATCATTTCCAGGTTCCACGACAAAAATCAGATCAATAGTAGCAATAGTTTAGCCACAGGAATTTTTCAAAGTTATTTCTCACTTCGTGCACGCTGTACGCCAGCTGATCATTGACTATGAGCGGCCGGGGTCATTCACTCCGTGCGAGATTTTACGCGCCGATACAAAGCATGATTACTTTTATTCGCTATTTAACTTGATTGAAAAAAGTATTTTCGTATACTTGTCGTAAACTTTTTTAATAATTTGAGATTAACTGTAGGCACTTATAGTATATGTGGCTTAATTTAATGCCTTGAAACAAAACCTTTAAAGAGTTAATTCGTCGTGTAAACAAGTAAAAAGTAAGAGAACAAAAAACAAACGGCTTTGTTTTCGGTTATTTTGCTTGTCGTCAATAGCTTAAGTAAAGGTAGTGCTATACTAAAATGTAGCGACTACGCTGTCGTATTTTGTGCGGTTTGCTAGTTTTTGTTGAGTGGCCTATTAAATGGAAGGAGGGAAGCAAATATGTTCATTGATGGGTAGACACGTACTGATGATATCAACTATGATTCAATTCAAGACTAAAATATAGGTCGAAACTATTATGCGCCAACTCCTCATCGCTGATGTAACAATCCAATAACCGCGGCACGTGTGCAGGGTCCCGATGTGCGGAGCCGTCGCACAGCATCTCCCCCCGGGAGCCGGCGCACTCCAAGCCTGCCGCTTGTTTATTCACAGTAATGGAGATAGATCGCACCGACATAGGTTTTGTTGTATAAAATATTTCTTGGTTTTTACATGGATGAGTTTCACGGATGAGACTTCTGTGTTCTGGTGCTGTGTAAGGTACGTGAGCAGCGTAGTTAAATGGAAATCATATTATGGGCTGCACATATCCAGCATAGTGTTACGTATAACTATGGCAGCCCTCACCGATATTACGGTTGCACGAAGGAATATTTTCATGGGGGATGAGACTATAGCATGTAAATTAGATGATCTGGTTTGATATCTCTCTCTAATGCATGTTTATCGAAATGCTGTTCTATAAATATTAATAATTGAAGACAAAACAAAAATAATGAGTAAATTAACCTTACAACTCGATAATCAAGTTCATATAAAAATATCATCTCTGTTATAGTATATAATCTATGATATCACCCATTGTTATTACTCTAAAACTAAAGATCTTTTGTGGACAAATTCCTAGCTAGGTAGGTTACTACCTAACTTTCGATTGCAAATGTATAGGTCGTAGACAAAGCCAAGTCATTAGCCAAGAGGTTGTAGTTAGATACTGATGAGAATAATTACAAGAGCTAAGTAATTATTGTATTCAAACAGTAGGAACTCTATTTAGTCGGAGATGTAATCTAAATTACTCTCGGCAGCTGAGCGTCTGACGGAGATGAGATCTGAGGTGCGTGGACTGAGACGAGGACACTTGGAATTGAGTCATTATTGTGCTATAATTGTGTTGTGAGAAAGAGCGTGGTCGGTGAAATATCTATACCATTAAAAAATCTATGATATCAGACAATTTTCGATAGTTTCGAAGCGCCTATTGCTTTTATGTACAATAAGGTATCGTTATAATTGAAAAAAAGATAGCAATTCTTTTAAATATCATCCATATGCGAATAACTTCAGGTG
>LUGF01037085.1:0-10861 GCA_001625245.1 Calycopis cecrops
AATCAATTTAAATTGTCGTTGACTTAAATATATTGAAGATTAAAAATTTGCCGTGTCTGCATATTGTAATTTAGGACAAACAAACATTCTACTCAAGAAAAGCGGACAAAAGAAATTAAGGCGTGCAGGTCTACTAGTGGCTTCTAAGTCAGAGGGTCTGCGCCAGAACTACGATATCACCTGCTGGTAGGACTTATCGTCGCAATCTGACGCGTCAATATCGTAACCGCATCGCGGTGAGTTCTCTTGCGAGTCTATGTACGATTTTTTCGCGTCTACGTCGAACATCTTATCGAAAATTCTTTGCGCCTCCATATCCGGACTGTACCGATCTGGGATGGCGTCCTGAAGTTTCAAAATGTGTGTCATTTACAGCTTAGAAATTAAACCACTTGAACACATACGACTATTTAGTTCCTTAAATGAGACATCCACAACCCAGAGCTTTTGCAGGAATAGTTGTCGAAATGCTGGCTAAAGAAATGAATAAGACTTATTAGACCGTAAGTAGTGGAGGCCTATAGTTCGGACACGACATCCGATGGTGGGCTACCCTTTGGTAAACGTAGAGCGAACCAACATCTCTCCATAGGGCCAAAACTTTTGCATAAAACATCATATTAATAACATACAATTAGAAAACAAATGCAAAGTTAATAACTTTTACTCACCAATACTGTCCGGTCCATGTTTTCAGAGCGCACTGTTTCTTCATAAGAGTAATCGTGAGGGTCGGCTGAAGACTGCAGGTGCCAAGGTTCAGAGCCCTCGGGACTCGAGCCACGTTCGGGTTTCACATCCTGGTCCCGATCAGGCCACGGAGAGCTTGTGACTCTAGTCTCAACAAGATCTGGAGGCGTATGCGCCGGCGCAGGGGACGCAGTGCTATCGGGGGGTTGGACAGTCGCAGTCGCCAAATTAAACGCCTGAAGGTTATGAAGAGCTGCCGTGGGCAAACGCACATGGCGCACTCCCGGACGAGCCAATACGGGTTTGAGACCAGCAGGTCCAATAAGACGCTGCAGTAATAAGGCGTTCGTAGTTCCTCCCTCTCCGCCGACGGTTAAGATTTTTGGTCCACGATTTGTGACGATGGCGATCTGTTGACCCCCTTTGACCATCGACACTGGGAGTATATAATTGGCCGGCATCAGGACCGCAGTGGCCGGCTTCCCAGCCGTCCCTCTAGCTACTGTTATCGTCTGTCCGTCGGCCACTATGACGTTGCGTGCAGGTTGCGGTCTCGGTGCCGTATTAGGTGCGTTCTCATTCTCGAAAGTGAGTTTACGAACCACTTTACGTGGACTGTCTTGGGGAGAATGGGTTTCGAAACAATTTTCAGAGCAATCCCCTTGAGAGGTGCCACAGCTGCTATCCTCGGAGCCCATAGTCCGACAGGTGTCTTCTCCGTGGATCGGGCTCATGTCACGACCGTGTTTCCGAGACCCGCTTGAGCTTTTCTTACGTTTCGAAGACCCGGGATTCGATGGCGGATGTGTTCTTCTCCGAGGTGCTGGTTTATCTTTATCGGGAGAGTTCTCTACTTGTTCCTTATATTCTGCTAATATATAAAGTATTCTTTGAGTCGTTTGCTCATCTTCCAGTGGTTTCTGTGAGGATGTTTTTGGTGCAACAGTGTTAATCTTCATAGAAGTCGAGGGATTCGAACTTGTTTTGGGTCTCGATTTGGATTTCGAGCTTGATTTAGGCTTCGATTGACTTTGCTGTGGTGATGTATCGCTTGATGTCTCGGTGCTAGAGGTGTGTGGCATTGGAACATGCGTTGAGGACGTTGGTGAATCCGCTACTCCACCTCCTGATGAATCTGGTGAACGCACGAAAGTGGACGTAGTAGGGGTCGATGCAGATGGTTTTCTGTTAACATATGCCACATTTAATGAATGAGTATTGCCAATCGAATAAAGAACTTGCTGTGGTGCTTCTGTTGTTATCACACTTATTGGAGTTGTGTTGTCACTTGTCTCTGTAGACGTTTGCAATTTCGTAAAAGCGTTAGAATTGCTTGTGTTAGAGTTAGGCTGCACTGTGCTCCTCTCTTTGACCTGTTCTAATACCATATCGAATTCACGCAGTTGTTCCAATGTCGATGAGCTCATTTGTGCTTCTGACGACTGATTGCTGTCATTCGTCTTTACTGGTCGACTTGTTTGAGCTTGAGGTCGGATTTGCTGCTGACCTAGAGAAGGTGCAGCAGTTAGAACTAGTTGTTGGTAAACAGGCTGATTTGCTCCACCGATCACGTTTCGCTGTATTTGAAAAAAGGATGGCCGCACTAGACGCGCGCCTGAAACCATTTGAGGAGTTTTGCTAAGCATCGGCAATTTGATACGCATCTGTGTTAGGACTGGCTGAGTATGAGTCTGCGTCGTTTCGCTTGTCCCACCTACAGTATTGTTTTCTTCGGAAGATTCAGATGAAGTATTAACCTGAGTTTGAGGTACGATTTTTATAATAGACGATTCTATATCGTTTTGACTCACAAACTTAACATCGCCTTGTTGTTTTTGTCCGTTTTCGTCAATGAGATCCGTGCTCGGTACCGTAATGAGATTAATGGTCTGTCCGCCTCCGATATTAACAGGTATTTGACGAGTGTATATGACTCCACCGTGCATCGTTTGTATGTTCATAGGAGCTATTGTTTGTTTGATTTGTTGAACTAGGTTCGTTTGTACTTGTTGTGGCTGCGATGTTTGAGGTGGTGATTTTCTTAACAATAAGGGTGGGCTATTTATTTGATTCATATGGTCCATATTCATAGCAGAGTCATTGGACGGACATTCTACATTTTCCGTAGAATTGTTTGCATTTGGTAAATGTGATCCATTGCTAGAGGTAATTTCGCTTGTTTTCTGATTACTGTCTTGGTATACTTGCTTACCAAATGCTTGGTTGAACTTTGGCAAACTAGTTGATTTTTCCGGCAAAGTTGTTTTTGCCGATGAATTCTGAATAAATTTTGCATAGTTTTCTTCATATACAGAACGCGATTTTATTTCTTGTTGTTGTGTATTGTTAGTTTCTTTAGTCGTAATAGTAGAAACAAAATTTTGGGTGGGACTTAAATCTTGATTTTCAGATTTAGGTGTGTTAGGTACATTTGGTGATTCTATCGGTTGTAAACGGAGCACCATACTTCTTTGATGTGGCGCATTCAACTGAATAGACTTCCCATCAGCAGACTTGCAAACAAATTGAACCATTTTCTGTTCCTTTGCCCCTTGAACGTTTGTTAAATTAGTTAAAAGGTTTACTCTTTTCAGCAACTGTCCAGAAGTATTATTCTTTTGGTTTCCTGTATTTACAATGTGCAAAAGCTGATTACCGCCCTGTTGAAGGCCAGCGTCAACTAAGGAGAGGCCACTAAAAGTATTTGTGTGTTGTGTCGCTGCTGTATTTGAGCTAGTTGTTGAGCCACCTATAGCACTTTTGTTCTGCACTATGTGTAGAACAGGTGCGTTGTTTGTGCTATTAATCACCGAATTTTGTTGATTTTCTACAATCGTAATTGGGTTGCCGGGAGCATTCTTTCCTTGCACAATATGCAACACCTGAGGTGTAATCGAATTTTGATTTTCTGTAGAATTCGTTTGATTCAGTGGTGGCGGTAATATCTGCGCCAAAGCTTGCTGTAGAGCCATTGCGTTGATCGGAGTACCTTTTGTAAAATTATTTACTGGCGCTTGCGTAGTATTTGCAGTATTTTGACGAATTTTCTGGGGCATAACATTAACTAGAGAGTGTTCTGTAGTATTGTCCGTCGGTTCTGGAGTGGTTGCTATACCGGCGGCAGTCATGGCGTGTGCAATTTGATCTCTTTTTTCTGTTGTGCCATTGTGGGCCTTCGGTGTTGCAATATAGTCAGTGTTTTCTTGCTTTAGCAATGAATCAAATATCGCATTCTGGGATTCTCTATCTAAAGTGTGATTATTTTCAGATTTGTTAGAATTATTTTCATACTTGTAGGAGTTTACAGATTTATACGTATTGTTCGCTGAATTATATGTATTTTGTTCAGATTTATAAGAATCACAATCGTGTCTGTATGAATTATTTTCAGATTTATAAGAATCAGTCTCATGTCTGTATGAATTGTTTTCAGATTTATAATCACTATCGTGTCTGTATGAATTATTTTCAGATTTATAAGAATCACTCTCATGCGTGTATGAATTATTATCAGATTTATAAGAATCACTATCCTGTCTGTACGAATTATTCTCAGAATTATAAGAATCACTATCATGTCTGTATGAATTATTTTTAGAATTATAAGAATCACTATCGTGCCTGTATGAATTATTTTCAGATTTATAAGAATCACTCTCATGTCTGTATGAATTATTTTCACATTTATAGTAATCACTTTCTGACTTATAAGAGTAATTATCAGATTTATACACATATGAAACATTATTTATATTATTGCCATTTATTGTTTCCAGGTCTGTATTTTCATTTTCACTTTTGATCTCAATTTCATCTTTAATCTCAACTTTCGTATCACAATCAACGTCAATATGATTCTTGGAATCAATGGGAGCATTCATATGGCTTTGAGAACTCATTATTACCTGACTACTGTGTTCGTAGTCTTGTACAAGCGGTAAACTAAGATCTGCTGTTGTAAGTTCTGTATATTCGGTCTTAGATGATTGTGGATCGTCGTCCGGACCATTTTCAGCCGAGCACTGAGAAGGGCTTGCATTTGCAACGGGAGTCACTCGGGGATCACAAGTTACAGGATTTTGGGCAGAAGCGCTCACGGGTAACTGGCCAACCTGAACTACATTTACGAAGGCCTGTTGTCGTGGAGGCTCAAAAAATGCCGTACTGAGAAGATCATAAGGAAAACCTTCAATTTCGCGTTTATGAAATGATGATTTCTTAGAATGTTTTTCTTTCGTGTATAAATTACGTCGTAATTCGGCAGTTTGATTGCTAAAAAAGTTTCTAACTTTATTATGCATTTCAATGAATGAAATACACCTTTTTACCATCGACAACTCTTCGTTGGTTGATTTTACGATTTTTTGCTGTTGTTTATATACATTATCATCGGTCGTAAAATACGGCTGAGATAGTTTTACGTCCGACAGAGTCGCAGCCGAAAATTCTGAGGTTTCATTTCCATTTTCTAAATCTTGTATGACTCTGTCGGACCCCTCACCAAAACCCATATTAAAACTTAAAATTTCATTTTGACTTTCAGCACGGGAGTTTTTGTCTTCTTCCTTATATTCCGATACGATCTCTTCTGCTAATGTCTGTTGGAGTGGGTCGAAAAATTCTTCATTATTATCATCATGGTCTAAATAGATAATTTTCTCATTCTCTTCAAGTGAAGTACTATGACCATCACAGCTGTTTCCTTTTATAGGCCACGTGTTTAATAAACTTGAAATGTCTAAAGAGTCTTTATGAAATGGCCTAGAATAAGAAAATTTTATTGAACTACAATATGCCATAAGACGCCCATATTCCGCGGCGTAAGCAGTTTTGGTTGTTTGTTTTGTATAGTCAATATTTTTTCCTTTTCTATATTTTCTTTTAAGCTTACACTCATCATTAGGATCCACTTTACGCTTTAAATTACGCTTATTTTCTTCTTCTGTGAGATCAGCTTTTGAATATGTTATTTTTGGTATTTTTAGTGACAAACAATCTATTTCAGCATCATTATTCTTATCGTCAACTGCTTTATTCCTAAAAGATTTTATCATACTTATTGTCTTGTCATCACATATATTGTTACTAAGACCATCCCGTGTATAGTTAGTTTTTGTTAAGGGAAAAATGTAGCATGTTCCTACAACTGGATCCTCGTAAAGCGAACCTTTGAGAACAACATCCGAGTTTCCTTTGTAAACTAACGTGACACTTTCATTTGGCACTTGTCTGTTGGTTGCGTTAGAATCTGCACTATCATTATTTATTAATTTACTAATGTCCACGTTAGAAACGGTGGTGTCATTATTTCCACTGATATTGTCAGGAGAAGTTAACATGACTTTATTACTTTCTGAAACTATATCTTTTGTTGCTTCGTTTAGAAGAGATTCTTCACAGTCTGTTAATATATTGTTTTCCGTCGTAATATTTTTGTCAATTGTCGGTGTGGTTTCTTCGCTATAAAGTTTCGAGATTTCATTTTGAACAACATCACTTGTGACAGGATCTAACGATTGACCCATGATCTTATAACTATTTTCTTTAGATTCATCATATTGGGTAATTTGATTCCTGTTCATAATATCGTTTGAAATACGACTATTGGTGTTAATTTCACCTATAGCCTTAGAAACAAATTTCGCGTTTTCGAAATTCTTGTTTTTTGTGTTAGTACTTTTCAACTGATTATAACCAACTATATTACCAGTTGCAGCTGAAATAATTTCATCGATATTTTTGTCAGAATTACTACAACAAGGAGTCATATTATTAATCTTTATATTTGCAGCGTCAGAAATATGTTCAGGGTTAGGACTAATTGCATTATCTGACTTTCTAAAAGAATCTTTGCAGATAGTTTCCATTCCTGCTTTTGAATTACCGATTTCAGATTGCTGATTATTGGTAGTACTATTCTCAATATTAAAACTTTCCGATTTCAATAGCACATCTGCTTTGTCATTATTTACAGGCACTTCTGCAACGTCGGAAATTTTGTCATTATCACAATTATCTTCGGTATTCGTTATTGGTTGTAGAGGCAAGCCAACATTTTTAATTGATGAAATGTTAGCAATATTTAACAAGCTTCCATCATTGATTATGTTTTTGCTATTTTCTAGTGGTGGTATCTTTAAATTATATAGAAAAATATTGTCGCTGTTAACATTTTCGGCATCTCTAATCTTATCCTCGTTATCAATTTTAGACGGAATAAACGTTTCTTTATTGTTACTTTTTTTTTCAGAATATGGAGCATTTACAACAAATAGTGTATTTACATTGCTTAATTTATTTTCAACATCCATATTTTTACTGCAATTCATTTTCCTGTCTGTATCGGTGTCACATGATACTCTAATATCTATTGTAGTTTCTAGGGTGTGAATATTGTTTTCATCTTGTGTAGAAATAAATTTATTTTTATCACTTAATGGCACAGAAAGTGATGTATTAGCAATATTCGTAGTATTTCCTTCATTTAACGTATTATCAAGAAACGTTATATTGCTAGCTTTATTTCTACAAAGCTCATCTGTATCATTTGGAAGTTGTTTATCGGTGTCACTTTGCACAGACTTGCATTTACTGTTATCATTATTTGTATGATCTTTGTTATCTGTAAGTACTTGTATTACATCAGGATTGGTTTTCTTTTCATCGTTTTCTATATTTAACGAACTTGTAAAATCATTAAAAACTTTAGTATTCGAATCTCTTATCTGTTCTGAATTATTTAGATTATAATTATTATCTTTTATATTTGATAGAGCTTCATTGTTAACTAATATTTGATTAGAACAAGAGGTATTGTGAGCCGTCGTATAAATTGCATTGTGTAATGACAGTTTAAGTTTATCGATATTTTTGGTATCAATAGCTGGAACCTCTGGATCACATGGAGTCAAATTATCTCTTGCATCGTGTTTAATGATTTTATTAACATCTTGTTTACTATAAATAGTATTCTCTAATGATTTTGTATACTTAGGATTTTTTTCAGTAGTTTCATTATTTCTTGAACATACGTC
This sequence comes from Calycopis cecrops, assembly GCA_001625245.1. Taxonomy (NCBI): domain Eukaryota; kingdom Metazoa; phylum Arthropoda; class Insecta; order Lepidoptera; family Lycaenidae; genus Calycopis; species Calycopis cecrops. Next base: position 7,725 of record LUGF01037085.1, read on the forward strand.
ACTGACTTTTTCGCTAGCTTTCATTTCAACACTGTTGTATGAGTGCATGGCTTTTTTATCTATTTCAGCCAGATCAGTACCGCAAGTATTTTCTATTTTATTTATATCAAGGATAGTGTTGTAATTAATACTATGCAAAAAGGTTTTTTCAGACATATCTTCCTGCTTTGTATGAATTTGTAAATCGTAACTAGTCTTTAATATTTTACATGCTGTATTAGAAAAATTATTGAGCTTTCTTTTCACTCTGGTTGTCGGGATATCGTTGTTTTTCGGTGTTACGTAGTTTTCTAATATATCCAAGTTACTGGTTATTAACTTATATGTCATATTAGAAAGAGATGGAACTTGAAATAATTGTCCGTGTGCACAAATATTTTGACATTCTGTTTCATTTTCATTTGAACAAATTGTTTCTAAATCACTCTCGCAATCTGTGGAAATATCTCCTAGATCTCTATTATCACTACTGGCTTTGAAGTTTTTTACAAGTATACATTCTGCTTGCATCGTTTCAGAGTTGTGCATTTTTGGTTTCGTATACATCCAATCTGAATTGCAAGTTACATTATTAAAAGATGGTGTGAAACATCTATTTGAGTTGCTCGATTCTATTTCATTTAAATTCAAACCAAAATTTTCAATTAAGGATGGTGATGCAGATCTAATGCAATCTTCTTCAGATGAGAGATTTGGTAATATAGAGGGTGAATCACTTCTTGATTGAAGAGCACAACTGCCTTCATTTTCGTGAATACTATTATAATCCTTTGAAGTGTCTTTTATTATAATAGGACAGCTATTTATTATAACACTTAAGTTCTTATTCAGGTAATCATCACATCTTACTAAGTTAACAGTACAGATCTTTTTCAATGGTGTATGTTTTCCAAAAAATTCGCTGTTGTTACTATTTTTTTTTATTTCTGAAGGCAGATTCTGATTTTGTAATAATTTATACGGATTAGAATCAGATTTTTGCGTAATATTTAAATTATCATTTTCCAAAACAGAAGATTCGGAATTGTGTGATTTACCAGGAATTTCATTTCTGTTGGTAGATATATCTGGTATTGTAATTTCATCCATACTTATGTCACTTTCTGTTAAATTAGCGTTAGTATCGTTTTTTATCTTAAAAATGTTTTCATCATAATCTTTATTTTTTCCATACATTTCAAAAATATTTTTTAATGTTTTACAATTTTCAATTTGAACAATACACTTTTGATTAAATTTCCACTGATGTTTAGAATTGATTTCCGAGTCATTTGATGTCACTTTGTAATTACCAAATTCAGTTTTAAAATTAAAAATGTTTTCATCTTCATCATCGCTTATTAAATCAATAACCTCTGTTGTATTTTGAACCTTATCTTGAACATAGGTTTGGATAGAGACAGGAAAGTTGGAATTATTTGTCTGAACAATTTGCCTAACATTCAATGTGCACGCTTTCATATCAGTATTATTTCGTGACAATATTTCTTTAATCGCTGGTTCGGATAAAATTGTATTCAAATCTACTTTGAGATGGCCAGATACTGTCGCTCGAAATACATTTCCATTGGAAAGTTTTAACCTTAACACTTTTTTTGAGTTATCTTTTTTGCCAATTGACAATTCCGTAACTTCTACTATATTAACTTCTTTGCTAGCTTTAAACTTTTTAATTCCGGGTGGCTTATTTATGTGTGGCACTTTTTGTTTAATATTTTTATACGTTTTCACAGTTGAAGATTCGTGACTTGATACTTGTTTGCTTCGTTCTTTCGTTGGATTTTTGTTCAAGGTATTTGCATTTATAGCTCTCGCTGCAGCTGAAGTTATTGTATTTTTATTTGTATTTAATACTTTCCTTGAAAAAGTTTTTTTCTCTAAAACATTATGTAACATTTCTCCATTGCAATTTATTTGTTTCGTTTCTATTTTTTCACCAACAATGTGTTGCTCTAGCGGACTATTAATGGTTTTAGTACCGCATAATGTGTTTTGATTATCTATCATATTGAGATCTTGGGTTTCTATGTTTTTACGAATTTGTATGCTTTCATTTTTATTAATAATGGTGTTAGTATCGCATTTCGTGTTTTGATTATCTATTATATTGAGGTCTTGGGTTTCTATGCTTTTACGAATTTCTTTGTTTTCATTTTTATTATCTTTTTCATTTAGTATGATTTTGCCTTCATTATATATAGCTCGTAGTTTATTTTTCTGTGTAACATTTGAGCTACGTTGCGAGAAATCACTTTCAACAATTGGTTTTGTTGTATCTTTATTTGTTTCGATATTAGTACTATTTGTATCTTCAGATGTATGAGAGATAGGTTTGCTAAGAGTAGATTCTTCGTTAATACAATTTTTCGTCATTTGAATTGTTTTGCTAAAGCCCGATTGACGAAGAGAGACATTTTCATTATTACTGTCTTTGATACATTCATTTTCAGCATGGAGACTTGTAATTTCTACGTTCGTCACATTATTGTTATCATTATCTAATTTCAGTCTTAATCCTGTATTTTCTAGAACTTTATCAATATCACATTTGTGATATCTTTCTTTATCACAGTTATTTTTCTTAAATTGGAGTGAATCATAGCCAAGAGGAATAGGTTCAGATTGAACATAATGATTTATTATTCTATTTATTATTGCTAATCGTTTATTCCTCAACCTCTCTAAATCCTTTTCCGATTGTTTTTTAGCAATAGGTACTGGAATTTGTCTAATTAAGAAGCCTTTTTTTCTTTCATTTACTTCATTGTTTAAACTTTGTTGCTTTTCTTGAACTTCAGATAATACCTTTCTTTCGCAAAATTTGTTTCCAACACGGTTTATATCGAAATGATTGTCAGTGCACTTATTTGAAGTTATATGAGCATTCGTTGACATCGGAGGTGGATTAAGACTCTCATGTGAATCTGATATATACTTACTATCTGGTTTTTTTGAAATTGTAACATTTGAACTGCTTTCATTTTGATTGTTTCGTCTTATATGCAAATAACTACTGGACTCGTTGAAAACTTTTTCTTTTACTTCACAATTTTTTTCTTTATCCTTTGTAAGGTTTTTCTCTACATCATTTAGATTATTTTTTGCAATTTTATCTGCTTCGTCGTTTTCGTTAATCT
>LUGF01037093.1:2723-14218 GCA_001625245.1 Calycopis cecrops
AGAAGCGCATACTAATACTTTAAAATAACATGCATTACATTTTATTATTTTAATTAAATAATACGAAACCTACACTACTTCACGCTCACAATTCATTTACTGCATAATATACAAAAATTCATTAAATACCTGAAGTGGTTACATTACTTACCTACAATAAAATGAAATGATTGATTATTTATTGTGCACGTAACAAATATAACAATTTAAAAAAACATGTATACTTATTATAGGTACACAAATACATAATACGAATATGTCATATGACATTTAGTTTGTAATTACAAAAAAGTTTCACTTATATCGTTATCGTATAATTTAAATCTACGGGCTTCTATTTTATTTAATTTAGCATAAACGTCTGGTTTTTCCCGATCCCGATGTATCTGAAGATGGAAACTTAAAAGATTTTCGCTTATTATCAAGCAAGATTGTTATCTTTCTAAACCAGTAACATTAGTAAGCATATTTTATTGATAACGTACGTAGGTACTCGATCATAGACTGATGTCATGATTTTTTGTTTACCGATGACTTTATCTAATCTACCGAAAATATTCACGACCTGTTGCTAAGACTATACTTACTTATGTGGATACAGAGCATTTAACACTCAGCAACATCAATTGATATCTACTAGCCGTTACCTCCTGGTTTTTCGCTCACTCTTCAGTCCTCCAACTATCTGCATACTAAATATCACATCGATCCGTTAATCCGATTGGATGTGAAAGAAGGACAAAGAAACAAACAAACAAACACTTTCGCATTTATAATATTAGTATAGATAACATCAATTATATACATTTTAATTTGTAATAGGTAATGCCTTGCTGCATTACATCCGAAGTGCTCCGGTACACACGGGAATAGCTTCCCATGTATACTTATTTGTTCTTTTAATGTTCGGTGGTCTATCGGTGATGAGAACGGGACGAGAGTATAATATATTATTATTTTCCTCCTAGCCGATTTCGGCTACGGCGGCCGTCTCTATAGAGACGAGCCAGATGCGCAGGATTTATTATAGTGCACAAGTGTGCGCGCAGACACAAGTGCACTCTCTATTCCCTCACTCTCATATTCCGATGGGACGGCAATCCGACACGACCGGTGAGAAATCATCACCGATCGGCGCAGGACCGACGGCTTAATGTGCTCTCCGAGGCACGGGGGTGTACCACCGCCAACTTTCTGACTCCGGACTGTTATTAGAAATTGAAAAATCCCAATAACAATTTTCGGTCCGACCCGGGATTCGAACCCAGGACCTTACGTCTGTGGTTGAACACGCTTACCACTAGACCACAAGGCAGTCAAAGGGACGAGAGTATACGCCATACAGTTATGTGAATGTCTATCATCATCGGTGGTTATCATATTCAGCGACTGCTCGTTCGCGCCCTTCTATGCTATTATTATTACTTTTTTATATTATTCATTAAAAACACGAATGCAACACTACTACAGTATATTTTATTACAGAATAACCAGTTATACGAGTATACTTACTATTACTAGCTGCCCGACAGGTTTATGAATCTAAACCATTCTCAAATCCCCTTCAGGCATCAACACACACAAAAAAATAGGTCCAGTCCTTTAGGAGGAGTATATATATTAAAATTTGCCTATTTTTTTATATCTCACTTTGTACAAATAGGTGTTTTGTATTATGCAACAATTTGTTTTCGCGATGTTTATGATCGAACTCTTCCGAAACGACTTCCACTTTTGTTATTTTTAGAATATTCGGTAGGAGTGTGAGTGGTAAGTGAGGTAGGTAAGTTCCTACACTAGGAAATGAAGTGAAATAAACGAAATGAAATGAAATGAAATATACTTTATTGTTAGGGTTGCCATCCGTCCGGGTTTCCCCGGAATTGTCCTAGTTTAGAGGGCGTCCGGGGAGCGTCCAGGCAGGGTTTTATTCGTAGTCCGGATTTTGATTTAATTGTTTTGTCTTTTGAATTATTGATTTGATTCAAAAAACTAAGACTAAAAATTTCAAGTTTTGGAAGAAATGTTTGTGTATTTTTTTTAAGTTCGTTATTTAGTTTAAAATAGCATTAAAATAAATAATACATGATTTATGACCATAAAAACTATATTTTATTCTTCTGAGTATCTTATGAAAAATACTATTTTCTAACGTCCAAAATCAAAATCAAAATCAAAATATTTTTATTCAAAATAGAATTTGAAAAATTGCTTTTTGAACGTCAAAAATTTAGTCTACCACGGGTAGAGTCTATCCGGGTAGGAAGCTCCGAAATCCGGGGTTCTTACGTGCCTTGTCCTAGTTGACAGATTTTTGAGATGGCAACCCTATTTATTGTGCATATTGCAGAAAATAAAATATCAAAATAAGTAACATTATAAAGTAATTAACTAGTGTGGCCTTGTTACTTGAATAGTCCTACTAATAATAAAAAGGCGAAAGTTTGTGAGTGTGTTTGTTACTCTTTCACACAAAAACTACTGAACGGATTTTCATGAAACTTCACAGTAATATAGCTTTTATATCAGAATAACATAATAAGTTAAAATTTATGGGGATTTTTTATAATTTGGTTATAATATAACGATAACTGTCAAGTAAGTCGGAAAAAAATCAGCCCCCTGAGAGCAATATTGGCGTGCGCTGCCCTAATCGTTGGAGTTACACAAAGATAATTATTGTAGGATTATTTATCTTATATAGTTATAAACAAAAGTCCGCGACAGCATATATCTATCTTTTATGTGTATGTCACTATGACCAAAATAGTGAAACAAACATTTAATTAAATTGGATATTTTTTAACGATGCACATTTTAGAATATTTATCGAACTCTTATGAAAATTGATACATCTGTCACTTTACGTATTGACTGTAGATAAACTTTGTCTTTTTTTGGACAAATAGATTAAAAGTTATTATCACGATAAGATTGACTTAAACGGAATATCTAAAGCGCCTAAAATGCGCGGCAACAAATTCAATTCTCAAAGCGGTTTATTGTTTCGTACAATAAGTATATATTTAATATATTATATATTTCAGTATAATGTTAGATACCTATACATAATCTAATATACATAATAATAACAACACCATTTTTGAAGTCCGAAATCGACGCGGGCGAAGCCGCGGGCGGAAGCTAGTAATTCATATTTACGCGGAATACAAACTTAGAATAGAATAAACAACATGTACTAGGTGTTATTTATTTAATTATTTTTCGCGTTCAAAACACCGCAGCGAGCTCGTAATAAACATGTATTATATAATTTATCTAATACTGATTATGATAAGTAGATAAGTAGTTATCTTCCTTCATGTAGATCGAGTATATTTTTTCCGACCGACAATCCTAACCGCCCAAAACGAGTTCAAGTAGCAAGGGCATTGTCAGAGATAACGATAACGCGGATCTCGCACGTCCAATATACACGGTACAGATATAGAATTAAAATATGGTATAGGCACTTCAACGGAATACAAATTACTATGTATTTAGCATTGTCTGGTGTCTCGAGGTCGAAAGAAGCATCCAATCAGTGTCCAAATACCCAAAATTAAGTTATTGAGTGTGAGAATGTATGAAATAAATGGTTTTAATATTTAATAATAATAGTGTTTATAAAAATTAATCTGTCTGTGTGACCTTTAAAGAATCGTGCATTGCATTTGACTATATGTATTGAATATAACGTGATTTTTGGCAAATTTGTCGTGCATGCACGATGTTCATGAACATACGAAGATTTCTTTGTTTGGATCTTTAAAATTAACCCCCGGGGGTGGAATAGGGGTTGAAGTTTATAAATTATGTGACCCTTTTGTATTAAATTGTACCCCAACACGACTGGTCCAATTTTAACCAATCCTTCGGTAATAGAAATACATTATCAGGAAGTCAAATGTGTGTTATACTTTACTATGAATGATTTTTATTTTTAACGCTCAATGAAGGGAGCACGAGTCGGCTAGTTACTATTATAAAAAAAAGATGGACAAAAAGAGAAAAAAGAGAAAGTATCAACTATCACACGTCAATGTAACGTTTTATTAGAAGCTGATTCGTCTAAAATCTAAACTCTTACATTAGTAACAGGACAAAAATCCCTCGTCTGCCTTTTATTAATGCTTCTTTTCCGATGTCATGCACTTAGATCATTTAGTAAATCTTGTACAACAAAACGAGCATATTTTGATCGTATTAATTAATCGATTTTATTTACGCGCCATCTTTCCTTAGTTTAAGAGTTCATTTTCTTCTCATACGGTTGGAAGAAATTGCTATTCAAATTATAAGGTAATTTTTGTAAATATTAGTCAATTACGTAATCTGTGTTAACTTTTTTGTATCTATCTATTCTTCTACATAATATATTTGTAAAAGTCAAAGGTGAATAGTGATCTATCAACGCACAGCCTAAACCACTGGACGGATTGGGCTGGGCATGCAGGTAGATGTTATGACGTAGGCATCCACTAAGAATGCATTTTTAATAATTCAACCCCTAAAGGGGTGAAATAGGGTATTAAAGTTTATATGAATTTCTTAGAAATTAAACGCGGGTGAAACCGCGGGGCACAGCTAGTTCTGCAATATGCACAACAGAGTATATTTCATTCATTGGCTCACGAGTAATGTTACCTACTACATTGAGTCCTATTGACGTACAAATATAATCGTCCCTTTTCAAAGATTTTCAAACCATGAATCTACAGCGGCTTAAACGAATATAATTTTATTATGAACGGCGTGTGTTTCCGCTATTAATAACAATTATGACACGTTTTTTGTCTGCTCCAATTACTCATAAATATAACCCCACTACAAACCGGCCGAATTAATTTATTGTTACAATTTGGCAGATTTTAATTACCAAAATTTTAACACACGTGCGTACATTTTACAACGATTACCCTCTTTTTATAGTGGGCAATCCTCATGGATACCCAGCCGCCCGGGGTAGCAGATGGGTTATGCCGGACTCTTCCCGGCTAAAGTCTAAACCGTCACTGTGCCTTCTCCACGCACCTGGAGCACATGCATCCACCTCACAATGCAAAGGGAGCACGGGCACGCTTTCGCACTCATCCGCGAACAACGATTGCGTTTGCCAACTTCGAAATACGAATTTGCGGAAAATGATTTCAAATGCGGGACAAGATTAAAAAAAGCGGGAACCAACTAATTTTATGACTAAAAATATGAACTTTTTGCAAATCAAGATAGTGAAGTAAGTAAAATAAAACCTTGTTAAGGTAATAATATTCGATACTAACGAATAATGAACAGGCTATCACTTATAGTTATACACACTTTATTAAGAAAAATATATAGCTAATTCAGAAAAGCGGGATATTTAGTGTTCCCCATACACTCTGAGCGGGACGTGTTTTTTATAGTATAGGGAGCAAACGAGCAGTCGCAGCCATTTTCATGATGATGCTCATAGACATTCGCATAAAGATAAACAGATGCGTTGCCCTTCTTCCTCCTCCCACCTCCATGGGCCACCGGCTACTTAAACACCGCACGAAATGCGACAGCACAGCTGTCACTTTACGCCGGTATTACTATGAAACAAATTAAGCATAAATTGCTTTGTAACCACTTCAAAAACGTCCTATAAAAAGTTACTGTTTAATAATTTTTGTCCTGTAAGGCACAGAAGTACCTCCCCGGTCGTGCCGGCCCAATTCGGCTACATGCATGCATGCAGCGTGGCACTGCCTTCCTTTATACTTCCTTTATAAATGTTTCGAGAACGGGACGTTCCGAGTATTGCGGAACCGTTGGCAACCCTAATTATTATCGTTCAGTCGTAAATATACAAAGTCTGGTTTTGGCTTGCTAAGTGATAAAAAAAACGCGAATAATTAAATCATTAAACCTGTTAGCGTGTGTACAAATGAGGTCCGTAAGTCGGCGTGTGACAGATCCGAGGTACCAACGCAATAAAAAAACTTCTTTGCGGAAGTCAACCAAAACCTGTAGTAAAAGGTGCAAACGATTGTGGGCATTACATCGCTAAAACGCGAAAAAAGCCCTAGGTTCAAAGAAGTGTCTTGATGAATCCGTACATGCATTTACTGTATAAAAAATATATGTTATATTTCAATTAATCATAAATAAATTGTATTGTTTATATTTTTTGTAAATAGTCCCAGTTTTTTTTAAATAATTGATGTAAATCGTAAAATTTTTGGATAAATTGCATTTTCTCTCGAGAACGGTTTAATATTCCGACTTGATATTTATGTCAAAAAACTTGTGATTAGTTATTTAACAATTCGTATTGTTTATTTTTTATATTTCTTATCTTATTTTTAAATAAACATGAAAAATAAGAAATTTCACTATAACCCCACCAGAAGCACCCCCGCAATGGCCGTTGATGACAATTGGGAGATGTCATTTCAAAGTCGCTGCGGCGCTCATGGCGAGTGGACGTACATGCGTTTTTTCTTCAAAATAAATAAGAAAAGTTTGCAAATTCTTATGTTTATGAATGAAACGAACGAAAAAAGACGTAGAAATTATGTTTGTAAATTTAAGTAAAGTAGCTAACCATTTATTTTAGATTTTTAAACTTGTCATAGATTAAAATTAAGACCTGACACTAGTTGCGCTAGTATTGTCAAAATAATACTCTACAAAATTGACATCGACGCTGGGCCTTTACTTATAATTTGGAATACTTATAATATGGAAATTAAAAATCCGCCATATATTTTACAGGCTATAAACTAGATCAGCCTGAAGAAAATACCGGCGCAAAAAGCGTCCAGGCCATCTTACAGTGTCCATCAATATCAGTCCCGCTAATTGACAAACCAACCTGTTCACATTATACACATTTAGATTTAAAATAATAAAATATTTATTACTGGCTTCCGCCCGCAGCTTCGCCAACGTGGATTTTGAACTGCTAAAATATTATAGATATAAACATTCCTCTTGAACCACTCTATCTATTTAAAAAAAACCCATTAAAATCGGTTACGTAATTTTAAAGATCTAAGCATACAGACACACAGACGGAGGAAATCGACTTTGTTTTATACTATGTAGAGATTATATTGTATCGATTTAATAATGTTTAATTATTTATAACCTCTACCTTAAACTTAGAGGAATGTTGAAAATCAAATCATCCTAACTATTTTTATTTCCGAGAACCTACACTCAGCGGCACGGAAAATTGGCCAAGTATAAAATTTGTCATAACTTCAGTTTTTCTTAGTTTACATTGTAAATATAGGCCAATTTTGATCGTTTTTCATCAAATTAACGTTCATAATCATTTTCACTTATAAATAATGTGTTTTTAAAGTTTATAACAAAGTTTAAGCGCAAAATCACGTTCACACGATATTAAACACTGCAGTTTTGACCACTAGTACCCACTTAAAAACCGTTTTGATATTTGATAACATTTAGAACTTTTTAATATTGCGTGTTTCCTCCTCTGGCCCTTATGACTGCCAGCATTCGATCAGGCATGCTTTGCATGACATTTTTGATGTTCACTTGCGATAAGTCGCGCCAAGCAGTCAGTGCAGCATTTCTAAGCTGGATAAGGGTTTGTGGTGGGTTCGATGCTGTTTTAATTGTCGTTTTTAGCTTGCCCCGAATGTGTTCCATGGAATTTAAGTCGGGGCTGCGTGCTGGCCACTGCAGTCTTTGAAAATCAACCTCTTGAAGGTATTGATTTACGATATGAGCGACGTGTGGACGTGCATTATCGTGCATTAAAATGAATTGGTCATATCCAATAAACCCTCCAAATGGTACAACATGTTCTTGAAGGATGTCCTCGACGTACCGTGTTGCAGTTAAAACGTTATTGACGATGACCAGGTCTGTACGTGCATCAGAACTAACGCCACTCCATACCATTATAGAGCCTCTACCAAAACTCACTGTTGGAGTGGTAGTAATCGCCAGATATCGTTCACCATTCCTTCTCTACACACGTTGTCGACCATCAGGTGCGTTTAAAGCGATCCTGCACTCGTCCGTAAACAAAACCATTGCCCATTGTTCATGAGACCTGTTAGCATGTTTGCGGGCAAATTGAAGTCGAGCTGAACTATGCTGTGGGAGAAACTGTGGGCAACGGGCTGGTCTTATTGCTCTTAATCAACTTCCTCCATACGTCTTCTCACCGTACGCTCATTAACATTTACGTTCCATGACATTTGTAGCCGCTGCCGGATCTCAACAGCGGTAAGGAAGCGATTTCTTAAAATCTCTAACAAGATAAAGCGGAACACGAGCTAGAGTGCAACGTACACCTGCACTTACCGGTCTGCGTGTGCAGCGACCAGTCTCTTGGTACCGTTTTAGTGCATTTTGCATTGAAGAACGTGGTACGTTAAGGATAGTAGCCACTTCATGATGGGTCATCCCTGGCCCTCTTATGCCACTGCTTGTGCTATCTGACTTGGTGACAAAGACTTTTTTTTTGGATTCTAAGGCGCCTTTAGATGTTTATTTATCAGAATAAAACCAAAGAACTCCGAGAACTTAACACTAGCAAATTCCAGAGCACAATTAAAAACGTAACTCCACGTTCAATTAATGACACGATTCAACTAAACTTTAGAAAATAAACCAAAATGCACTTTAACTAAGTTTATTACCCTCTTGGGATTAACGTAAACGTTTCTTCTACACACTTATACAATAAGAACTAAGTAAGACACACTTAAAAAATTGTTATCGAATGTTTTGAATTTGGCCAAGATTCCGTGCCGCTGAGTGTATAAGCGCCTACCTGATCATCATCAGAGGCACATAAAAATCATATAGTAGTACCTGTCAGCATGTAAACGAGCCTTGCCCAGCTATCGCTCGTGCAACGAGTCCACTTTTATCTCCAATCCTGATCGAAATGCGAAGACAAATAAGCAGCAGATCACATAATAAACAGTGACTTCTAACATCTATTGACGTAGACAGGCCTAGAGAATCAGCAAATATGATAACACTAACCAAATAGTTTGTGCCTACCATTTGGTTAGACCCTCCGGCAATGGGCAACCCACAAACTGCTTGGATATTTTTATTTTTGCAGGTGAATACATTTACGTATGGTACCTTGGAGCCAGGGGGCCCCTAGACAACTCGACACTTAGTGTAATACCGACTAAAGCCCTGCGGTTGCCTTCAGCCGCAATAATTGGAGAGTCTCGGATCTGCAAGCAACAGGATCCCTCTAGCGACAGGCTGGCCTCGGCGAAGAGGCCAGATTTCAACTTGGTGTCTGTCCGGCTACCTCTGAACAACCCCTGCTACGACGTGAAACAGTGTAATGCCACCTTATAGGGGTCCCGCTACTCATTCCTGTCCACGCCGCCCTCTGCAGAATCAGGGGACGGGTGGAGGACCCCGAATCGAGCTGCTTTTACTCTGGCACCTACAACCCAAAACTGTCCTGTAGGGGTAGCCCTGTTCGGGATAGCCTTGGAGACCACAAAGGCACGCAAGCCGCCAACCACGACAAGGTTGCAGTATCTTCGGAGGGAATAGCATGACTTACTACGCCGCGCCGGTATCACTTTTTTAAGCAGGGGAACACGTTACGCACCAGCCCTCGTGGAGTGAGCCCCAAGAAGTGTGGGACTCCTGGCCGATTGCCGGTTCACCTACTAAATCCCTGCGGCTCGTCCATGTCGCCGTTATTGGGGCGCTAAGGGATCGAGAGCATTCTACCACTAGGCCCCCCGGCTTTGCCTTACGGCGCCTCCAATGCAGTTGACTGGCCTATCGTGTCCGACGCCTGCCTGTTCGTCCTCGCCGATGGGGAGTGCATCAGCTCGCAACTCTCACTCTCTCTCGGAAACTTTTTCTGCTGAATTATGGTTGCGCAGAAGGAGAAGAAAGCATCCCAACATCTCTTGCTGCCGAGAATCTTACTGACGATGTTGTGCAGCGAAAGACTATGGTCTCCAAGTTCTACCGCTAGGGCCACCCTTGTAGTGGTCCATTTAGTACAGACAGAGTGTGTTGAGCCGTGTTGTCCGGCTCCCCATACTAATGGCGGACCGGAGCTGTCTCCCGTCCTATTTTGTGCACGTAATGACCGAAGCACCCGTGTCCAGTCATTATCTACATTATCCTGTACGGTAGTTGGCACCCCAATGGTTTGGCCATATGGGGAGTTTTCCAGCCCGATTTTCCATCTCTCCTTGACCCTGTCAACGCTGCCTCTCCCAGCAGTATAACTTCGCCTGGACCTTGGCGTTCATTTCCCATGGAGGGGTGCCTGCCAGTAAGCATGCCGCCGCCCAAACAACAGTAACGTAGGCCCAAGCTATGTGGTTTGTCACCACTTTTTGTGGTCTTCGTAGCTAGCTTGCCTACTCAGATTGGTTACCCGTACAACGCCATGCGTGCCATTGCCATTGCCATTTTAGCGACGCGCGACGTCCGCGTATAGTTAGCACGCCAGTATCACCTGAGCAAAGGAAATCTCAAGTAGTTCCGCCCCGTTTCCGCTGCAATGCAGCAAAGCTCTACCGACCTTGCTAAAATCACAAGGTCATCCTAATTTTTTTCAATATCAAAGTAACATATGCTAAATAAGTGTTAATAAAATAAAATGAATACAATAGGTAAATACAATTAAATATTGTGACACATCTGACACTTGTTTAATCTTTAGTTCTTTTCAATATTATGCGAGATGTTATGACACATACATATAGGTGGCGCTAAAAAATAATTACTTTCTCAGTGACAGATTCTCCAAGGTCATTGAGCAATGTTGCGTACTTTAATGTACCCTTAAATGTTCGTTAAAGGTTTATCTCGTAAATAAATGTAATTAAATAGCGATCAGATTTATTTACGAGATGAATTTAAATTTTAAATGTAATTTTTTTTTTAATTTTTCCTTTTATGGATTTTTCCTGCAAAGTAGGTAATTTAAAATAACATATTTAATTGGTATCTCATTTTTTTATAATGCCAACGTCTTGGTAGTTATATTGTGGCCTTTGCCTGCCAAAAGGTTGCCGACCGCTGCTAGAGGACATACAGACAAACATAATTTTTGTTTAATTAAATGTACTTATTTACATACTAGCTTCCGCCCGCCGCTTCGCCCGCGTGGATTTCGGACTTCAAAAATAGTGTTGTTATTATTATACATAATGTAATATTGTACTGAAATATATATTATATTAAATATATACTTATTGTATGAAACAACAAACCGCTTTGAGAATTGAATTTGTCGCCGCGCATTTTAGGCGCTTTAGATATTCCGTTTAAGTCAATCATAACGTGATAATAACTTTTAATCTATTCGTCCAAATTACTTAGTGTAAAATACAAAGTTTATTTTATTTAATCGTTTTTTTTATATTATATATATATATATTATTATTGTTTATAATACTAGTACATATTTTATATAATTTATGTGAGAGGAGGAGGTGTGAGGAGGTGGATTATTTATTTATTTACTCGTCTATATTTTATTA
>LUGF01037093.1:23388-37323 GCA_001625245.1 Calycopis cecrops
AAGTGGTTCATGATTTTAAGGTGTTTAAAAAGTACTGTTTTCAAGGCAAATTGTGTTGGAAGGCGTAAACGCTCTTAAACAAAGAACATTTTTTTACCAAAGAACTTCCTTTCCAAACTCTGTCGAAAATAGTATTTAATGAAAACAATTTCGTACAAAATTTATTTTCACCTTTTTAGAGTAGGTCTCCTCATTATTTTTTTCCTCTTGGTTATCCCGATAAAACTAATTAAGCGAAGCACCATATGTTTTAAAATTTATAAATGTTACATTACACCAGTATCATTAAAACATACACAAAACATAAAACATTTAATTGTGCTTTAAACGTCTTTATTAACACTAAAAGGCCATGTTGTTTTAATAAAAACATTCCAAAATTCTTAAAGACAAAGTCGTATTTTTATTGTAATGTTTTATGCCTTTGACGCATTATTTTTTTCCGTTACCTGCGACTTACAAACTTAGATGTGAGTTATTTAAACTTGTGTGAGTTAGGTGAGTTTTGCGAGTGTGCCTTTGTTGTGAGTTCTTGAGGATAATCTTATCTTAATCTTAGAGTCTTATGGAATAACGTAGCTTTTGACATACCAACAGATACATTTTGATTATGATAATTAGGCATAATAGAGGAAATAAGGATTTAAGTTGAACCTGAGACTTACATATTTAGATGAAGAGTGCTTTAATGATAAATATGAATTGACGAACTACAAAATTCAAAAAATTCATACGGATTACATCACCTTTTTGAGCCAACCATTAAATGGGTTCATTTTAATTGTGATACCTTGATATTATCACAGATACTTCCCCATTTCAACTTAATAGTCCTACAGTTCCTCTGGCCTATTAGGGTAAATGTTGGATCCGCCGACAATGTCGGTGACGTAGTGACGTAGCCTTATAAAAATTCAAACGTATTCAAAACATGTTATAGTGATGATTCAAATCTTTGTATTCCACTCAAAACTGTGTTGTACTGATTTTTTTGTAAGTCCTCTATTTATAAGAAGCTACGTATAGTAAGTACTAAATGAAAACTGAAAACTGATTTCCCCTTTGCCCGCTTTGCTATGAAAAAAACCTAGCAACGCCCCGCGGTTTCACCCGAGTACTTCGCGCACATTGGTCACAGCGCAGAGGTATAGTAGAAAAACTATAATGCTTCTTTGAGAAATAGGATATCTAAAGCTAAAAGAACTTTTCAAATACCAGTAGTTCCATTTCTTTGTTGGCGCAGGGGAATACATTTACGTATGATACCTGGGAGCCCGGGCGGCCCCTACCCCTATGTCGGACTCGGCACTCAGGGCACTACCGACTAAACCCCTACGGGTGCCTTCAGCCGCTATAATTGGAGGATCCCGGATCCGCAGGCAACAGGATCCCTTCAGCAACAGGCTGGCCTCGGTGAAGAGGTCGGCGTTCGTATAGTACATAATATTGTATATTGTATACATAATCCTGTGTATACACACATAACATAATACTGTGTAATAACTGTGTCAATCAATTGTAATGGATAGTTGCATTTTTTTAAATTCCAGATATATTTTATAAATTTCTCAATTTTGTCTTATGGTTATATTTCTTACAGCCTCTTTTGTCCAGCCAGGAGTACATCTCAAAAGGAAGGGCGTATGAGCCGCTGTTGGACTGGCTTGGCAAGGGACTTCTTACAGAAACAGGTAAAATTTAAAAGTAATATGATATTATAAAAATCTCTTGGGAACAAAGAAATTGTTGTCTAATTATGCGTATGAAAATAAAACAAAAATTATCGTGTATAATTTATTAGTAATTCTATTATTACTATCATAAATAAAATTAATTTGAATGCTTTCGACGAATATTTCAAAAAATAACAAAAATTTACATCATTTCCTGAAAGGTAAATAAGTAGGTATGTTTACGACTAAACTATTCATTAAAAAAACATAATTATTCAAACATGTGTTGAGGTAATTTGTTAACAAAATAATTAACACAATAAACCCGACTGCTTACTGAACTGAAAAAAATGTACGTTCTTTAGACCACACAACTGAAGTAAAACTAAATTATTGATTTAATACATAAATTCAGTACCGCAGTTACAATGATATAACATGTCATATGTTATTTATTTTTGAAATACAAAAAAGTTTCACTTCAATTGAATTTGAATTTTGAATTTCAATGACAACGTCTATTGGCCTCGCCCGATGTGTGATTTTGTAACGCTCTCGCCAGCTTACACCCAGAGTCAAGCGCGCTTATAAAAAGTTTACTTCAAAAAACAAGGCTAATAGACGCTTCTGCAATTCATCATCATCACCAGCCAGATCACGTCCACTGCTGGACACAGGTCTCGCCCAGAGGGCGCCACATATCACGGTCACAAGCTGCTTGCGGCTCCCTGCGAATTTGACCAGGTCACCACCAGTCCACCGGGTCGGAGGCAGACTATCAATGCGCCTTCCATCGCGGGCCCGCCACTCAAGGACCTTTCTTCCTTCTTCTGCAATTGGGATACATTAATTATATATTTGTTAATTAGATTCTTCGTCTTCTGCAAATGGCATACATTAATTATATATTTGTTAATTAGATTCATCTTCTTCTGCAATTGGGATACATTAATTATATATTTGTTAATTAGATGCATCTTCTTCAGCGATTGGGGTACATTAATTATATATTTGTTGATTAGATTCTTCTTCTTCTGCAATTGAGATACATTATTTATGTATTTGTTAATTAGATTCTAATTCTTCTGCAATTGGGATACTGTAATTATTTATTAATTAGATGTCCGTCCCGACTATAGAAGCGGCTACTAGACAGCCTTGTTTTTCTTTTCAGCTATTTTAAGAAGTCGGGTACTATGTTCTTTTAATTATATTTTTTTTTATTTCTGTTTACAGTCTTTTGGAATAGTTATTTGAAAAGATGAGTGTGAACAATTGCAGCTTACTAGTCCAAAATCTGCGCCTATGTTTTGTTTTTATTCTTCATGTACCAAGTAACACTCATACCAGTTGTAACTCATACGGTAAAATCCGTTCAGAATGTAGGAGGAACATAGAAATCTACATAATATGTACCTATATACATACATATACAGCTTTTTTCTTATAACGTAGGTTCTTTTTAACTTTAAATATTTTTTAATGAATTTAAAATTGAATATTAAAGAAGTAAAGTTATTATGAATTTACATTTTTTAATTTACATTTTTTTTAATTACCATAAATAGCATGTTTTCAAGACATTAATTATGGATAATAAAGGTCTGAAATAATTTGTTAAATTATTAATAATATTATTAAAGAAATCATTTGTCTCGAGCTGGGATTAAGAGTAGGTAACTAGCGTTTTAGTAAGAGATAATGCCACTCTACATGCAAGCAGCCGAATGGACCTACGGTTCGGATCGGTTCGACCGCGGAGGTACCTCTCGCTTACACGACACCGGCGTATAGTGGCAGCTGGGCTGTCTTTCGTGAGGCGTGTAAGTAGCCGGTGATTGTGGTGGGAGGAGAAAAGAGGGCAACGCATCATCAGATTAAATTTAAATTCCTTAATATGGTTTATTTTGTCCGTATCTTTGTAACTCTCATTCATCTTCCTTCGATGCGTTGCCTTCCTTTCCTCCTCCCCTCGTATGGGCCATCGGATAGTCTCCAATGCGAAACGCAATAGCTTAGCTGCAACTTGATGACCGTATCATGTGACCGAGAGGTACCTCCCAAGTCATACCTTCCCAATTTCTCTGTAATGCCGCCTGACACTGCTTTTTATTATATACTAAATAAGTAATAAAAAACGAAATAAGCCTTCCATGAAACGACTTATTCGACGTTTCAAAAAATACTCTATTACTACAACTATCATCTAGTTTAAATTTTTTGTCGTTATTTGTCGTTATTAATTTTTATTAGTAGTAAATTTATGTCTATAATAAGTTTTAAGTTTAGGGAAATGCTGGAACCCTAGAGGTGGATGAAACAGTCGCCTGTACTTTTATATTTCTCATAGCTATATTAAGATAACTGGTTACGCGTATTATGTAAACCAGTTGTCTCGATGGCAGATATTTTTGTCTTATTTCCTGAATACATTAATAAACCACTAAATAATCGGTTGCTTTAAATTAACCACATATTTTTCTTCTGTTTTGACCAGGTTTATAAGATTGAGGATTATCTATCCTACTAATATTATAAATGAGAAAATTTGCATGTTTATTTGATACTTCTTCACGCAAAAACTACTAAACCGTAACTACTAATTTTCATGAAATTTGGCACACACATAGAGGGTTTTATCTCGAAAAAAGTTCTTATGGGATGCCATGGGATGTTTTTCTATTTTCCACGGGATCGAAATTTACGTAGTTGCGCGGTAACCGCGGGGCGCAGCTAGAATAACTATACAAAAATGAATGTTTGTCTGTAAGTATATCCTTTATAGAATCGTAAACTATACATTTGACGCAATGAACTTTAGCAGAATTGTTGTGCGTGAGCCCACAAAGGTTTCCAAATAAGAATTTTAAAATTTCAACCCCTAAGGGGTTTGAAATAGGGGAGTGAAGTTTATTAAATTATGTGACGCGGGTGAAACCTAATTAGTTATATGTATAAAATATAATTATCTAATAACAAGTATAAATATAATTAATATAATATATTTTAAACTATAATTATACAACATTTTATAGGAGCGAGATGGAAGACCTTCAGAAAACTGTTGACGCCAGCCTTCCACTTTAACATTCTCCAGACGGTACATCAGGTGTTCTTGAAAAACGAGAAAATTTTCATAGAAAAGTTGAGGAAGCACGCCAAAGATGGGCTTCCTTTTGATCTGTTTCCACTTGTCGGATTGTTGTCCCTGGACAATGTTACTGGTGAGTATTCGTTGTTGGACTTAACAGGTAGTAAAACTAATGAAACTAT
Organism: Calycopis cecrops; assembly: GCA_001625245.1. Lineage (NCBI taxonomy): Eukaryota > Metazoa > Arthropoda > Insecta > Lepidoptera > Lycaenidae > Calycopis > Calycopis cecrops. Next base: position 28,335 of record LUGF01037093.1, read on the forward strand.
ACAATTATGTCTGTAATACCCTAGAGGGATCCCAGGAGAGGACCGACCGCGGAGGAGGGGCCGCAGAGGAAGAGGAGATGCCGTATGTCTTTACCGTCCTCCCTGTCCTCTGCGGCCGCTCGCTCAGCGGATGGGACCAGCCAATGTCGGAAGTCCGCCACTCTTCACTCTGAATCTGCAAATGTCGGCGTAAATTAGGACGACCGGCGTGGTGTGCTCCGTTGGAGCACTGGGACCAGGGGGTCAGGATGGAAACCTGTCCACCTTGCACGTTTCCGATGTGGAGTAGGGAATGTTCAAAGGCAGCCGGTGGAGGAGTAGTCTGGCCTTTTCAGCGAGGCCAACCTGTCGCTGGAGGGATCCTGTCGCTTGTAGATCCGGGACCCTCCAATTATAGCCGGCTGAAGGCACCCGCAGGGGTTTAGTAGGAAGGGGCAACCCAGTTGTCGAGCCCGACAATACACCCACGCATTCCCCTGCGTTACAAAAAAAAATTGTAAGCAAGTTGAATAAGTGAAATCTGAATATCGGGTAACTCCGGGTTCAAGTAAGTAGGGGTAGCGCAAGTTGAGGTATTAGGTATTGTACGCTATACCTAAAACCCGTACGCGACAATTTGGGATCTGAGTGAATTTTATTGAATTTACTGTATTTTATTCCAAGCAGGTCCCAACTTATTACGCACAGGTTGCACGCGCTTAAAGGCCTCGCTATGAAGCAAAGTCTACATCGAGACCAGTAATGCAAATTTGACATCGTTTTTTATATCTTTCGTTTTTTTAACGCCATATGACTAATCTTCCGTAGGTACATTAGTCATGTTTATGCCAGATTATCAGATACTGTAGCAGTGCACGTATTATACCATTAATTTTATATCAATTTTATGTCAAATAACTAAGAAAAGCGTATAATTGTACCACATAAATAAGTTACACCGATGTACCTGCGCAGTATACATTTTTTTGAAACGCGCGAAAATATTTCAGCCAATCACCAGGCAATATTTTGCCCAGGTAATTCTTCATTCGCCATTGGTCAAATGAGAGCTGGCTCTATTTGCATTCGTGAGTTGCTTAGCCCAAAGTCAGCTGTCATAGGCTGTCCTTCACACAAACGTCAAAAGTCAGGCAGTACAGATATCGCGAGCGAGATAGCATGAGCTCACGTCTTGTTATATTTTAAGCCTTATGAGTTGTGGAATAAGGTTTTCATTGAATTGGTGTTATAAATCGGGTTAGGTCGGCCTATGTTGCACTCCTCTGCGTCAACGACGAAAGCCGAGGTAACTTATTTTCCTGGTCGAACTATAAAAACTTTAAATATGGCAGAGAACCAAACCAACGTTCTTTGCTAGTGTCATGGTATACAGGGTGTTCAGCAATCTTAAAGATCATTATACATCATAGCAAGGCCTTTATCATCATCGTCATCATCATCATCAGCATATCGCAGTCCGCTGGCACGGCGGCCTCTCCCATAGCACGCCACTGGCCTCGATCTTCGGCAATCTTTTCCCACTTCCTTCCACAGCTCTGCTTATTTCGTCGCTACATCTAGTCTATCAAGGGCTTATGAGTAGAATTCCTATGGGCCCCGCGCTAGCTTAATCCTGCGCTGTAAGTGTTTGTCTCTTGTGATGGAATAATTAGCATTATTCATAATTACATTCATAATTAATTAGTTGTTAGCGAACCATTGGCACAATAGCAATTATCTGTAGTTCCTAAAAATATAATTACTAATTAGTGGATAGCATCTATTGTGCGAAATCATGAATCGTCCTCTTCCCTGTCATGTCCAGCTGCCATCGTCATGAATTAGTACAACTTCGCTAATTATCGTTACTGCTTGTTGTTGCTAATTAGCAATAGCTGTAAAATGCTATTCGCAGAGAATAATTTAAAGTATACACGATTTTCATTGAATAAAAATCATGTTATGGGTTAAATTAAAATAGCAGAGCATAATAATAGCGTTTAGCATGCTAAGATATAAAAATTAGAATGCTGATGAAACTAATAACAAATTTCATCAATTTCCAGCAATATATTTTGTCTCAACGTACGCCACGTGATATTCTGTATGTGAATGATTTTCACCATGTTCATTAAAATGTAGATGAACTATGTTACACTAATCTACATATTAATATACGAACGTCAAATCCAGCACGCCCTTCAAGGTGTAACAAAGAACAGAAATCTATGTAGATTAAACATGTGTATGTAATGCGTGCATTTTTACTTATGCTTATCGCCATTGTCTTTTAAAGCACACTTAAAGTGAAAAAGAAGATAAAACTTTAGAATTTACAGCCCTTTAGTTTTAAGTTTTTATTAGCTTTGTATTCATTTTATCAGTCCATAATCCATAATAAAAACGTATATAATTTTCCAAACAAAAATAATGAAATTGTAATATTTTTTACAGAATCTATAACGGGAACTACAGTTAATGCGCAAACTGAGAATTCGGCATATCTAAAAGCAGTTAACGAGTAAGTTAAAAAACAGATTCATTATCTTGTTCTGTTAAATATAAATTAAACGTTTGACATTATCTAGTTATCTCACAGTGAATCAGCAAGTTGCCAATTGGCCAATTATATATAATGAGAAGCACAATGCACTGTAATTACTTCGTTTACTATTTTTCATTTTGATTTAGTAAATGCTAAATTATTGCTTATTAAAATAATTATCCTGTAGTTTTTTGAATGTTAGGCAACTCTATACATATACAGTTTTATATAATGGTGTGGATATGATCTATGGACGATATTTCACATCCCTTAAGCTTGGTTTTCCTAGGAAAGCGGTACCGTCATTTAGCTACCTTAATATAGGGATAAATGACGTCACTATAACGTAGACCCAAAGTCAAGATTTCCTAAAGGGCAGATATTGCCACCGTAACGGCTATATGGTTTACTTGCGGCCGTTTTTTTGAAAATTGTTAGATAGAAATATAGAAATGAAAAGGCAAAAGTATTGATAGATAAAATGTTGATTCTATCTATCAACTGTTTTAGTTATTGGAGAAAGAGAAAGAGAGAGAGAGAGAGAAAAGAGACAGTATGGTTAGTTTTCAGTCATTTGAAAACCGTCGATGTTTTAGTGTAGAGGTTAATTAAGTACTTCATTTACCACTACGTTATGGCACCGCTTGATTTAGAAACCAAGCTTTATTTGCTCTTACATCGTCGCTGATATTTGCTCGTCGTAAATAATAATTTAATTACCTTTTTACAGTTTGACAGCGATAATAGCGTATAGGATACAGAATCCTCTGGCAGGGAACCACATCCTGTTCAACCTGATGCCCGAGAAGAAGAAGTACGAGAAGGCTCTGGAGGTTGTTCATGAGACGACGAGAAGAGTAATACGGATGCAGAAACAGGCGCTCAAGGATCAGAATATTACGAGTTTGGGAAATGAATGTGATTTCGGTAAGTTAATGAAATAGTTACTAGATGTGCCCCGCGGTTATACACGTGAAAGATATTTTTTCTGTAAAAATATAGAGATCAAAAGTTAAAATATTCTTGTTCGGGGTTAAAGTTGAAGTAGCTTTTAGACTTAATTCCTGACTACCACATAAGTACCTACTAATTATTAATTACTTCTAATCGGAACCTGTTAAACCAAAATTGGTACTTTAATTGAAATTCCTAACCGAGACTACTATGGACTTACTTTACATGTGGGATAGGTACCGGCAAGTAAAGATATTTTTTATATAGGTACAAAGTAAAAACATTTTTTTGCCAGATGCCGGGTTATTGTAATTATTCACCAATTAATAGCTTATTATGGGCATAATATATTAATTATCTCTTTTATTTATTTATTGTCAGGCATTAAAAATAAAAACGCATTCCTGGATTTGCTGCTCTTATCAGAGGTGGACGGGTCGAAAATTGACGACGAAACTGTCCGAGAGCAAGTCGATACCTTCATGTTTGAGGTCAGTTTAAAATACAATAACATATTTATCAATTATTATTACACATTTAGTTTATTATTCTAAACCGATCTTCTTATACCATCAGCATTTTATTATTGACCTTAATTGGTAATATGAAAAATACAACCTATCCTTCCTACATCAATGATTGTGTTCGTTCAAAATTTTGTTCTTTCTTGTTCTTAATAAACGATTTTATAAAGCCGAGACTTTATAAGTGAAATGTAGTACAGAAATTTAATATTTCATTAAAGTTTGTTTGTGGACGGTATTCTTCAAAAATACTGATTCTATCATAAGTATTCTTTAATTATCAGAAAGTTACACTACTTATAACATAGGCCATATTTGGTTATCGGTGGTTGTTATCCATGATACTCGCGTAAATTTCACCTGAAGACAATCATTTTTTTTTCACACCTAAGGAAATGTGCATGTGTCTGATAATGTAATATAAAAATATTACCGGCTGGCGCAGTGGTACAGAGCTCGGATAAGCAGAGCATGTTGCACCAGGGGTCTCGGGTTCGAGCCTGGGTCATGGATGTTTATCTATACAGGGTTATTTTTTGGTAACCGCCCAAATTTTAAAATAAGGAAGTAAACATCATTCCAAGGATGTGTTTTAAATTTTATCGTCTAATTGTAATATTTTGTTAAATAAAAATCGATTTGAAATGGTCCTTAAAAATACAGCGATCGTGGTTCATACGCGAAATGTATCGACTTCAAGGTCAATGACGCCAGCGACACTAGCAAGTCATATGCCACGCGGTGACCAAGAAATATGTTTATAACATGGGACAAAATAATTTTAACTAATTATTTTTTTACTATTTTTTATTTCATAAATCAAATAAATGTATTATTGATTCTGAACCAAACCTGAAAATTTGGCCGTTGACCAAAAATAACCCTGTATATTACATGTATTTCTATATAAAAATCTAAAATACACAAAAATTTCTTAAACTTATAAAAACATATGAAACATATTTCAGATATCTAGTACCCGTAACACAAGTCCTTACGGTACTTACAACAGGGCTAAACTTACGTGTATAAAAGTCCACAGATATTTACATATTTAAATTTTTTTTTTTTTTTATGGTATAGGTGGGCAAACGAGCAGTTGTAGCCATTTTGATGACTACCGACGCCCATAGACATCTGCATAAAGACTATACAGATGCGCTGCCCCCCTTTCTCCTCCCACCTCCATGGGCCACCGGCTACTTACACACCGCACGAAACGCGACAGCACAGCTGTCACTTGACGCCGGTCTCGTGTAAGCGAGAGGTACCTCCCCGGTCATGCCGGCCCAATTCGGCTGCATGCAAGCATACAGCGTGGCACTACCTCTTACCACGGAATACTTAACGGAATTGTTAAAGGGTTACGACACGACTACGTCGGCCGTGTCGTTCACACTGTTCTGCATATCCAAGTACCCGGAGGTTCAGGAGAAACTACTCCAGGAACAGAGAGAAGCACTTAATGGAGATCTCGGCAGAGACCCGACTTTTGCGTAAGTATTTAGCCCTATATAGCCTGTAGAACTAAATTGTCTTTACATCAGTAGACCCAGTTATTGATCAAAATATTATATTTACCTAATTTGGACAAGGATTGCAGGAGTGATTTTTCTTCACAAAAATGTTTAGCCATGAAACCATTAGATAACGGTATTGGCCCTGCATGAGTTTTGTGGGAGTCATCCGATTGCTTGTTTACCCCTTTATAATATAAAAAAAACATTTATCGGATCCTTTACAGAGAGATGCACCAAATGAAATACCTGGAGATGGTCATCAAGGAGAGCCAACGAGTGTATCCCAGCGTTCCAATCATAGAACGGCTAGTTTCCAGGGATATAGGTAAGTAGTAGATATACTTCCATATCTAGAAATGCGAAGTTGGCGATGTTGAAAAGCAGTTGAACTGATGATCTCGTAAAAGTGGCAGGAAGCCGCTGGATGCAAGCTTGTGAGCGCGATCTCCTATTTCTTTAAATTATGCTATAGGGGAGCAAACGAGCATTCGGAGCTATTTGAATGACTTACGATGCCCATAGATAGAGGCTTTACAGATGCGCTGCCCTCCTTTTTTCTCCCACCTCCGTGGGCCACCGGCTACTTACACACCGCACGAAACGCGACAGCATAATTTACGCCGCTCTCGTGTAAGCGACATGTACAAGCGTACAAGCGACATGCAGCCGAATTGGGCCGGCACGACCGGGTAGGTACCCGGTCGTGCCGGCCCAATCCGGCTGCATGCAAGCATGTAGTGTAGCACTACCTCTGAATGACAACCTATGTTCAGAATTGGAAGTATCCTGGTTGTTGATGATAACGATGTATGTTGGAATGTTTGGATGGACGTTTGTTACTCCAAAACTACCCCACTGATTTTGATGAAACTTGACAATGTTGTAGTTTATCTCACGTAATATCACATAAGCTATAGAAATACTCATTTTTGCTCCTAATTTCCTCTGAGACGTAACATTTACTCCCCTGAAAAGGCTTAAACTATATTCTTGAATATGTCTGTATCTAGTCGATAGATATGAGATTATGTACAAATCATATTTATTTTTTTTTTGTCTTCTTATTCGCTAAGTCGCAATTTGCACGCGGGAAACCGCGGGGCGCAGCCAGTTGATATTTAAATTAAGTTTTTTCCTTTATACAATGCATCCAATCTATTGTGGCATATTTATTATCTATAGTAACAATGCAAATTAGCTATTACAGGGTTTTTATTTACCAAAATAATATTTAAATGAAACGTGACTTCATGTCGCAAAAAGGACAATGGCGAACTCCCATACAATTTTTTGTTGACTATTTTTTCAACGTCTAAGTTTGTACGATGAAAAACATATTAAAATATACTATATGTTTTATTTTTGTCTTAGCAACTGTGAATGATCACAGTATAAGTATATAAGTACTTATAAGATACTTTGAAGTTTTAAAGTGACATTAATCAAAGAGTTAATCGAATTATGAACAGTATAAATAAGATTTTTAAACGAAATAAAATACCAAGAACTAATAGAAAGTAACTGAGTGTACGTAGCTAGAAGGAGCAATAACAACACAAAAAGATGAAGCGAAATAACATATTATAACCAAAACATTTGCAGTCAAATAACAAGAAACAACTCCCCGGCAGAATACATCCCAAATTGCACTGCGAGTACTACTCATAGTATTAGTTTTGTCAAATTATTTCATATGCAGTATTAGTTCGGAATAAACTATATTACTATTAGTCAATTGCCTGCTCATAAAAATTAAATAATATTCTAGGCATAGATAACTATTATACTGTTATTTACACCTGTATCGATAACTTTTGTAGGCGGTCAAAGATTTTATCAATAATTATTTCGCCATGTGGACACTAAAACAAATAATATCATATACTTTTTCTAGTAATATTAATAATTAGAAATTAAAAATGTTTTTATCCAAAATAGTATATTATTGGAACGTCAATAATTACATCTGTCATCTACATTCTATCGCCGTTGAACCCTAGCCCTGTCCTGACACCTGCGCAACAAACTCAGCCGCAACTAGAGCCGATACCTATTGGTTCTAATTTGTAGCCGGGTCCACTTTGCACTAAAATATCATCATAGACCTTTAAAAAATAAATCTTTCATTCTTTTCTAGAATTGAACGGACTGAAGATAAAAAAGAATACATCAATCATGGTAAACATATTAGAGATCCACCGGCACCCCGAGCTACACGAGGACCCGCTGGAGTTCCGACCTGAGAGGTTCCAGCTGTCGAAACAAACTGACAAGAACACTTTCAATTGGATTGCTTTCAGTGCCGGGCCCAGGAACTGTATAGGTAAGAATAGTATTAACTGTACCTAAGGGTACCTACTATACTAACCTCTGTTATATGGGCAGTCCGCATTATTTATATGGGCCCCTAGCCAGTAAGGCACCGACATTGATAAAACAGTTTTTTCTTATACTATAGGGCAGGGGTTCCAAACCTTTGTTTGGCCAGAGACTACTTTTATATAATTCTCTTTAGCAGAGCCCACAGCGTTGAGCGTAGGTAAAATAAAATTATCTCTCTTTTCACTCACTGCACGGCAACCAACGGCGTAAGCTAGATTTAAAACCATATTTTGGCCCCTGGTTTAAAGGACAGTCGAAAAATGAGAACCATTTGGTGACTGACGAAGCCCAATAACATCTGCACATACGGATGTATTCACTATTTCCCTCCAATGATAGTTAGCGGACTCCCGCAACTTCGTAAACGTGAATCCGTTTTTCTACGGCAATCGGTTAAAAAGTAGTCTATAGCCTTCCACGCTAAATGGACTAGCTAATATTTATTTATATTGATATATCTTTAATATTATTTATTTATTATATATTTACATGTATTTAATTACTTATATCTCTCTATGCATATTATTATATATACTGTATATATAATAATATTTATATATAATTATATATATAAATATTAATTGCGGCGGAGAATCCGTTAAAAAATCGTGATCATGAGCAACATTCGCGTAAATATACGAAAACCACACTCACACTTTTTAATGTGCGTTTTATTTCAGGTCAAAAGTTTGCGATGCTGGAGACTAAAGTGATGGTGTCCAGTGTCGTCAGGCATTTCAAACTGCTGCCAGTCGACGAGGTGCCCAAACTGACTTCTGAGCTGGTGCTGAGGTCAGAAAACGGCGTCAAAATAAGGTTGGAGGCTCGCTGATATACCGACTTTAATTAATTCTATTTCAGTTTTTTGTGAGTTATAATTACTCAAGTTAATGAAAACGTTAAACTTAAAAATAATGAATGGTGTTATTTTTTTATATTTATGTTAAATATGTACACGTTAAGATGATAATAATCATAATTTATGGACATGTTATAGTATTAAATAATTACCTAGAAATATAATATTTCGTTGTTTTATTTTAGGTTTATTGCCCTTATATATAGACACGTTGTCCTCCTTCTCC
>LUGF01037093.1:45435-55443 GCA_001625245.1 Calycopis cecrops
GATCAAGTGCGATATCACAACGACTTTTTGTTAGCTTTATTGAATAAGGTTGAAGGCTTAGCTGAGACTTCAATAAACATAGCTCAAGATAAGTCAAGTTCACATAACAGAAGTAGAAGACACAAGAGAAATTCACGGACCTCTGAAAAATCTAACTTTGATTCTGCTGATTTATTGGAATATTTACCACCTAATTCGCCGCCTGGGGCTGGTAGCGATGGTGTAAAATATGCAGCTCAAGTAAGTAAACTAAAGAGTACTTTATTTGTAAACATGAGTTTAACATAACATAGTTTGTTGAAATATTTTTAGAAATACGGTATTATTTTGTGTAAAATAATGCACACACCTTACACTGCTAAATGAATAATTTTTTTTGAGACATTAATGTGAGTTTGAGGGAAAACTAATTTCGATAAAATGCTCATAATATTTCTTAAAAAAATATTTGTTTTTAAAAAAACTTACCAAATTGGACTTTTAATCTGTTAGCACCAAATCAGGATAATCAGGCGCACCTTTAGTCTTTTTTTAAACATCATTAAGTACTATGTTTAATAAGTAAGAACAAATTTCTGTCCTATTGGAACATGATAAAATAAATATCACCATATTGAATGAATTAATAAACAGTTATAATTGTTTCAGGAAGTTTTTCTACCTGATCATGCACTAGTTGTTGGTAGGTTCATGTTATCAGCCTGGGAGCTTGGATTAGAGGGAGCTGATGATGAAGCTGCAGACCTCATAGTTGTAGCCGTTCAAACGTTTCTCAAGAACATCATAACCACAGTCATATCTCAAAGAAAAGGATACAAATTACGTAACGGGCGTTTCATGTACGACTTAGGGGCAGACATGCCAAATATGTGGCTACGGAATAGTAATAAATTGTATGATCCCCAAAGTGATGGCCGTGTGGAATTGGATGACAGTCCTGATGGTCTGGGACCTCGGTGCCCACCAACTATCGATGAAGTGGAGCATTCCGCAGCATTTGAAATTGCTTGCAGGTTAGCAAATATTTCTTACAATTATTATTAAAACTTATACAATATGTGTACTTAAACTCAGTTGTTTGGTCCACTTCACAAGAACGTTATTAATAATGATTTAAATCACATTTGTCTATTAAGCCTGAATGATTTTCTTTCTTTGTTTCTTAATTATCACAAATGAATATTCAGATATATATCTGAATAATTAATGTGAATATTAAATATATTTAAAAATAATTATTGATAAAATATATTTTTCTGAATACACTATACATTGTCTGTCATTTGATGGACTTTATTCACTAGTTATTAGTTAGTAAAATACTTGTGATGTGACAAATAATTAAATATGTTAAATCTTCCTACTAATTCTCTGTCCTTGCTGGAATGTAACCAACCCTAAGCTGTTATAAGATGCTGAGACCACTCATTAGAGTGCCTGAAATATCTCACGGCCTTTACATTATAAAAACTAAATATGGTCATTGTAATATTGCCATAATTTACATCAACAGAATTTTCTAATCAAATAAACATAATAACTTAATTTTTTCTTTTCAGTGCTTCTGACAAGGTGCCAAATGATGATAGGTTAACGATAGATGAATTCTATAACACGCTGCTTACTCACAAGAATGTCATAGCCTGCCACTCAGTCTATGCTATCAATATGGAAAGACTAGCGGTCATGTTAAATCATCCTAGCTATTAAGTTGTGTAAATGTATATATTATGTTCTACTAGACATATTAAATAACGATAATTTATATATCATTATTGTTTTCTTTCACTATTATTTTGCATAGTTTAAAAAAAAAATCAGTTACTATTTTCTTCCATGATATATAATATCAAAGGTATTTATTAAAATTCAATCAAATTGGCATCCTTCTAATATTTGGCATCTTTCCTTTATGTCCTGTTACAATTTTAGCCTTTATTATAAAGATGAAAATGTGTCTTAAGTATTAACCGGAATCTAATTGCTTATTTGAGAATGTAATATTATAGGGGATTAGTGCCCTCCTCCCAGGCTGTTTCTGTACCATAATTATTGTACATTCATGAATTGTATTGTATTATATCATATGCAAATGTACTTGTATTTTTATATTTTTGAATTTTACAACTGATCAAAACATGAGGCCCGCTGAGTTTGTTTCGCCGGTTCTTCTCAGGACAGGGCTAGGGTTGAACCGGTGGTAGATTTAATTGTTGACGTTCAAAAAGTAATTCTTTTAATTCTATTTTGAATAAAAACTTTTCTTTCTTTCTTTCTTTCTTTCTTAATAAGTTTAAATATGGATGTGTATGTGCTTGAGTGTGTATGTGTATATGTACATATTACTTAATTATCTGATAAAATATTACCACCAGGTCAGAAGGGACTATGGTGATCCTTATAAAAACATTGTCAGGACCATAGATTTAGAATTGTTCTCACTATGTGAAAGATGCACAAAGCGTGGGAGTGAGACATTCAAATTAACTTCCAATCATTGGAAGAAGAAAGAGACAGTAGATGAAGTACATATGAGACAATTATTTTACACTAGTATGAGGCCATAGTGGAACGATTACATACTAATGACAAAGTCATATTTGTGTTTTAGTCGTAGACAGAGGAAACTCTGTCTACGGTTTTAGTAGTAAATCTGACATTTGTCAAATATTTTTTGTCTCGCCCGTAGACAGAGGAAGCCTCTGTTCTGACATTGTGTACCTTGTACATTCTAAATCTATGGTCAGGACCATAAGTTCTGACGTTAACTGAGGTCCCACCATTTTGAGAAACACACTGTCGCTAATATGTTTTGACTGCCTATAGATAAATCCATCCAAATATTGTGTGTGTACTGTGTTATAATATAAATGTTTCACTATATGTAATTAAGATGTTATAATGTTGTGTATTAGTTGCAGTGTTTGCAAATAAAGTTCTTCTTATTCTTAATCTTAAAAAAGTATTAAAACTCATTTTATTAAATAGAGAAATTTATTAGAAAAAAATGCAAAGTACAGTTATTAAAACATTTGTATAAAATAAATAATTTTGATAAAAATTTAGCTTGGCAGTAATGGTGATGAGGACGGTTCTGATGGTGGTGACTCCACGGTGATTATCGGCACCTCTCGCGAGGGGGCCGGGCTGCCGGGCTGTGGCTGAGATCCCATGGGTTGGATCTCGATCTCCTCCGTAGGCACTCCAGCTAGGATCCTCCTTCTCTTCCACGCGTAGTACCCGAGGGCGATGAGGCTGGCTGTGATGAGCACGGCAGCGAAGGTCACGCCAGTCGCTGATGCAGTGGACATTTGGTACATGCCTGGAACAGAAAACGTCAAATAGATAATTCAGGCAATTTGCTATGCAGACTCCAGCAGTCAACTGACCTTTGCTACGGTGTAACATAACGTTAAGTTTTAGTAAGAGGTAGTGCCACGCTCCATTGCGGCCGAATTGAGCAGGCATTACCATATACATGTCCCTTGCACGATAAGTGACAACTGTTTCGTACTGTGTGTATGTATCCGGTAGCCCACGAAGGAGGAAGGAGGGCAACGAATCCGTATTACGTCTATGCGAACGTCTATGGGCGTCGGTTATCATGAAAATGTGGCCCTGGCTGCTCGATTAATCCCCTATACTATAAAAATAGTCTTTCTCGATAGGGAGAAAGAGGGGCCCCATCCCAGAAACTTGCCACAGGCTTCGAATGATATTATCACGCCACTGCTATGACGTAATGTACCTACATGCGTGGAATTGAAGGCAAATAGATTAACTAAGGCAGGAGGCACCAGCACACTCCTCTCTTGTCCAAGATCCGTGCGTAACAGACAATTTGTAGTCGTGATTATTTAAACTGATTTCTATCACGTTTGACAAGATCCACTTGTAGAATCCGTTTAAAGAATAGTAATCATGAACAACGCGTAAAATTATATGAAAACTATATAACAAAACTCATGACAAAGAGATGAAAACATAATACATGTTTATATCCAAGCATATTATGTAGTTTTATCTTGCAATTCAAGAGGCTTATGTGTATGCACTGTGTATGTAAATATATGCGTTTATTGGAACTTCGGTTATTGTAAACTGACAGCGCAATCTTTCCAACGATTATTAACTCGTCTCAGTTTAACGATTCAAACTATGTTTAGGCTCAACACACACTGAAGTGCGAATCGAAGCGAAGAATTTTCCAATAAGGTCTAATATATGCGGGGTTTCCGGTAGCCCGAAAAGTGACAGGGAGATGACAACGTATCTGCAGAAAGGGGTTAGACTAATGTCTATATGGATTGGTCATCACGATTCATTCACTCATTCCTCCTATATCCATACCTTCAACTTCCACCATGATCACGTCCGTGCCCTCCTTGCCGTCCTCGAAGCCTGCGCCGCAGGTCCACTCGCCGGCGTCTTCGTACTTCACCTTCAGTATGGTGACGGCGCAGTCGCCGCGGTCCACGCTCCTGTTCGGTGGGAAGTAGTACTTGCCCAGTATTGCACTGAAAAAGATAGATGTCTAACATAATAATCTGTAGACTTATTACCACTTTAGGTGATGGGTAGGTACTGTTACTGGTAGGTAGGTACTAGTCAAATCTATACCTACATATTATTATTAGTAGCGGCGTAAGGGGGTGGGGGGATGGTCCGCCCCGGGTGCCAAGCAGCAAGGGGTGACAACGTGGTGACAAGTCAACTCAATAGCGTAGCAGCTAAGTAGCCATTTTTAGGGTTCCGTATCTCAAAGAGAAAAAACGGAACCCTTATAGGATCGCTTTGTTGTCCGTCTGTACGTCTGTCAAGACCTTTTTCTCTAAAACGCTTGAAGGGATTAAGCTGAAATCTTTATCAAATACGGAGGCCAGTTACGTCTTGATGCCTTGAAAAAATCACACTTCTAAGTTAACGCAATAAAAAGTTATAGTCATTTATGCACAAATTTTGTATGAAAACGCACTTTTTCGAAAACCTATAGGGTACTTCCCGTTGAGCTAGAATTCTGAAATTTGGCAAGAAGTAAGACCTTACAGTATACATAAAGGAATAAATCTAAAAATTGGTAAATAAAATTTATATCACTGGAAAAATCATTACCAACTTATGCATGTGGTTCGTTTCATACTAAATGTGTGTGAGCAATCGCTTATATACGTTTGTCAACTTAAACGGCAGGCGTAAAGTTACAATAATTGAAAACCATGCATTACGTTTGGATTACGGAACCCTCGGTGTGCGAGTTGAACTCGCACTTGGCCGGTTTTTTTATTGTTTGAGATTTGCTTTGTTGTTTAGGGGTGCTCGCTGAATAGAAACCACCCCGGGAGCAAACTAATGTTACGCCGCCACTGCAATTATAAAAGGAAGGAAGGCCGCGCCTGTCTGTTTGTCTGAACGCGATAAACTCGAAAAATTAAGCGGAAGCGAAAGATTACCAAACGGATCTTTATACGGTTTTCAACAACAGAAAGAGTGAATCTTAAGGAAGGTTTAGGTTTATCTAAACCTTCATCACGAATCACTTTCTGTATTAATTGTAAAATGTAATTATATATAATTAACTATGCTTATATGTAAAGCATAAATACGGCGTTAAATGTTTAAATGCATTTTTTATACCATAAGTAAAACTAACAATCGAAGCCATTTTCATGACTACCGACACCCATAAACATCCGCGTAAAGACTATATAGATTCGTTGCCTCCCCTTCCTCCTCCGCCCATAGGCCACCGGCTACTTACACGCCGCAGGAAACGCAACAGCACAGCTGTCACTTTACGCCGGTTGCGTGTAAGCGAGAGGTACCTCCCCGGTCGTGCCGGCCCAATTCGCCTGCACGCTTGCAGTGTGGCACTACCTCTTACTAATAGTTTGCTATTGTATAAGGAACATACAAACATTCATTTTTTACATACATATGATATAGGTACAGATTGCATCCACATAAACCAACAAACAGTCAGGAATCAAGATCCTCTACGAACAATGTATGAGTATCTATGTAATATACCACCTACTTTATTACTTCTGTCGCTACCCTACATTTCATTTCACTACAATGTTTACGAACATGCACATAATACTAATTTATAATTGCTTTGAACTGGTGACCTTACTGTCAAACTCGTAAAATTTCGATAATAGATAAAATCGGGTCGCGCTGAATATCTCAATTTACAGTTTAAGTTACGTATTATTTGTTTAGTAATCTGTGACCTCAGAGATTGTGTGTGCATTACTACTGTGCATTACTTCTGTACATTACTACTGTGCATTACTACTGTGCATTATTTACTGTGCATTCCTACTGTGCATTACTACTGTGCATTACTACTGTGCATTACTACTGTGCATTACTACTGTGCATTACAGACAAATGGACCTGGCACGACCGGTGATGTACCTCTCGCTCAGATGAACTCTCCGAGAAGTGACGGAGACGCTGTCGAATTTCGTGCGAGTTTCCGGTGGCTCATTTTAGTGAATGAGAGCAATACTTCTGCATAGCAACTATGCGGATGTCTATGCGTGTCATTAGTTACCAAAATCCACTCCATTCGGTTGACACCGTATCCTTTAAGAACATTCATTTTTAATATTTTTCAGTTTCTTTCACTGGTAGACAAAGACAGCTCTCATTCTCTCATGTGGAATACCCGACTCTCACGACTGCACGAAACGCGACAGGCACTCAGAGATCTACCCGATCAATGTCCACAGGAAACAAAATTACATGACATTAAATGATTTAGCTTCTCATTATTACAGAGTGACGCCATGGATGAATTTGCTGCATGCCCCTTACCAAATTGTTCCGACATTTCAAGTCGATATTATGTAAGTTAAATGTAACCTTCCCGTCGTGACGGCCAAATTCGACTAAACGCAACTCACGAAACAAAGAAGTTCTTAGCTCACGCCCCCACGACTGGAATCCAAATCGAAATGCAGTAGCGGTACTAATTCAGTAAAGTTGATAACCCAGATTCTCTTGACGAAAATATATGTAACAATTTACTTACTTAGATGCGTTCACAGATGCGTCGATGCTGAACGATTGCCCGTTTGGCGGCTCGAATCGGCAATAGCTCAGCGGGACATATCCCCTCGTGGTCGCACACGATATGGTCACCGGCTTGCCACGTTCCACGGTGATGTTCGGTTGTATCGCCGCCAGCTGGTCCACGATCCGGACTTTTATCTTCTTTATGGTCTCCAGCCGCACGGACTTCAGTCCGATGTGACATTTCCATTCCCCGCTGTCCGACGGCTGCGCTTTTATCTTGTGTATACATTTGCCATCGTTGACAGAGCTTTCTGTAAAACTGGAAATGCAATCTTAAATTTTACTTCTCACTTTTCAATACTAGTTTTTTTATAGTATACAGCTATGTCTATATGCCGGTTTCATATAAACGAGAAACGTACCACCCCGATCGTGTCGACCCAATACGGCTAAGTAGGTAGGTAGGTACCTACATGCATGTATGCAGCGTAGTACTACTTCTTAGTTCTTACAAAAAGTAACTTTTTGTTTAATTAGTAAAGATGTCTTTAAATATGGGCATGTTTTCGGCCACTGTTAGGTTAATAAATGTTATAAAAAGTTATACTTAAAAACTTTTTCATCAATAATATAATCATCATGGTGTATAACTAAATACCTGAATACATTTCATCAATAATAATAACAAATTCAATAGTGCTAGTAGTTAGTCCACATTCAAATTACAATAAAATTTATCTAATAACATTTTAAGACACCAAATAGACATTTTTTATTTTGTCACTGCTACGATTTTTGCGCAAAACTGAAGATTTTAAATGAAACATGAATTTAGTCACCTGTTGCACAACTGTGTATAAAGTAAAAAATATACTCACGAGGATCGGTTTCCACTAGGATTAACGAAACCACAATAGTATATAGGTAAATCGGATTTGCATTCAATTTTTATATCTTCATCTTTGAAAGCCAAAATCGTTTCATCACCATCGAAGTTAAACACGCGTAAGGCTAAAATAAAAAAAATATAAGTAGGTACCTAACAGTATTAGATAAGTGATTTTAATTTAACAGGATTTTTTGACTTAAATAAAAACAAAGATATCTATTTCAAATTTAGATATAAAGCGTTCTGAATTTGAAATAAATATTTAAATTTGGAACACTCTCGACTCAAGAATAATTTCTTAATATATTTTATTTACAAAAGCACTTGGATACTTTAAATATATTCTTCTTTAATAATTAAATTTAAATAGAAACCCACCTTTTCCTTGCAGAAAACATTGTGCAACTAATAATACAATAACTGGGGAAATCGACTGCGCTGTTAACATCTTGAACTTTTACTGATTTAACCTGACTACCCTCTCATTAAATTATGTTTATCTAAATGTCGTGAGGTCAACATTTGTAATATTTAAGTTATCTAGGTGATTAAAACTTGTAAATGGAAGAATAAACATATTAGAACAACACGTTTCTTTTCTTTATTATTTATTTTATAGAAATAATGAATGAATTTGTTAGCCATTGTTACCAAATAGCAAATCGATTAAGATAAAAATGTTATGGTGCTGTACGATACAATATATCAAGTTAACAACAATGCGATGATAATCATCATAATTATTATCATCAGTTTAGTAATCCATATTTTACAATATTATAACGCTGAAGCCTGAAAATAATTTGTTGGGTTGAACACACGTAGCCGAGGAGCTATAAGTCCTATTTGGAATATTTTTTCGTTGTGAAATAGGCTATTTATCAGAGGTAATAAGCTATACAGCGTTATTTGTAAAATACCAGTAGGTAAGCTCTTATATATAAGGAACAAGCTTCTAGACTGCCACGCTAACTAGTGGCTGAAATGTGAACCTTATGCTAGCAAATTTCGTTTGTACCGTAGACAGAGGAAAACTATGTGTATTGTAGACAAAATTTTTCCTCTGTCTACGGTTTATACGTATGAAATGACATATTATGTCAGCCTGTCATTGTCATTGTCTTTTGTTTAGTGTTTTGCTAGTATTTAATTTCTAAAACTATCACTAGGACGCGTTACATTCGGCGAAAGTGCTGCCTCTTATGTTTCGTGCACTGTCCATATAGATAGTTAGCATCTTTAACAACATTAATTGTACTAAGACTAATCATAATTCACTATTTTATTCATCCATACAAAAAAAATATGATTTAAATTTTTCACCCGAGCGTTATAAGTGCGTCGTATAATTAGGTAAGATAACGTGAACAATCACGAGTCGCGTGCGGCCGAGGGACGCGAGAGGTGTATGGGATCTGGGTTAGCTCGCAGCAGTGATGCGACTCGAGTAGGAATAGGGAATATGCATGTATTTTTTTATATTTTTAAATGATAATTTACATAATTACATTAATGTAAAAAAAAATACCAGCGCTGAACAAACAATATTAAGTTCAAAAAAAATGTTTCAAATTAGTAGGCCGATAATAGTTTTTGAAACGATCGCCATTTTGCCGCGCTGACATGACGTCACGCATCATAACAACCACCAATGGCAATGCTCCAATGCTCTTTGACAATCACATTATTATGATATTTGACGTCACAATTCATGCCGACCAATGGCGTGCGTTTCACCTAATTCAATCTTCCCTCACAATTTTTGCACTTTTCAATAATTATTTTCTGATTGAAAACAAAATTATACAAAAAAATATTAATACGTACGCACATCTACAGGAAAAGACTTTACATATAAAAAAAATTTATCATTATTTGAATCATACGCATATTCCCTATTTGCGACTCGAGTTACTCGAGTAAGATTGTTCTCTCACTCGAGTTATAGTCGAGTAAAAAAGTCACTTACATTACATTACATTAAAAATATTTACAACAGAAATATAGGCCGAGTCAAACTAGAAAACATCGGTCCTAGTTTCCCTATAAAAAGAGGCGTTAGGCAAGGGGACCCCCTTTCACCTACATTATTTATC
>LUGF01037093.1:91983-101999 GCA_001625245.1 Calycopis cecrops
TACTATGGCCGTGTTCCGAATCACGCTAACGGTGCTCAGAGTGCAAACGTCTTATTACGTCGGACCGAATCGTTAGTACGCTCACGCGCGCTTACGATACTATTTGATTCGGACCGCTCAGTGTCAGCACGCATGTCATAACATAATCAATATACGTATAATAACGTAATTAATTTATATTCAGACTCCAAAAATACTTGCAGGTCTATAAAATCAGCCATTATCATAACTATGATCTATCTTTAATCACAAATAATTTATATTGGTAATATGGTTCCCGGCTTTCACAGCAATGACATCTTTGTGACAGCTACACTCACAATGCTTACGTGCGAATCGTGAGCGCCGTTAGCACGACAGATGACGTCATATATGACGTCACGAGAGCTGTCATGAGCATTGTAAGCACAAAACGGACCTGTCATTATCGCGCTAATGGCGCTGTTAGCGTGATTCGGACCGCAGCCATAGAGTTATACAGTAGTGTGAGTGTGTGTGTGTATGTGGACACAGCACAAAGATACTAACTTTGTTCTATGCTATTTTCCGTTTTTACGCCTTAGGAACATTATTTTTAGAATAGATTATCATTTATCAGACTAGTATTTTTTAGTTTATTTCTGCTAAATGTGATTTAATAAAAAAATTACTTTACCAAACTAGTAAAGGTTTTTTTTGTTATTTTGTTAATTTGTGCTAAGTTTCAGATAAGTTAGCAGGATGTTTATAGTGGTCTGATTTTATTGATTGGTGCATTGGCGTACTGAAATTTCGCCATAAGTTCCATACGAAATAACGAAACGATTTAAGGAATATGTGAAAAATAAAGTCGTGTGCAGTGTACTTTACAGCGCATAAGTCTCTTACTCAATGTTTAATTCAGAATGATTTTCGTTTTTAACTGCTGACGTGTGTTTAAACTGACATAATACAGTAAAAATTTAGATTTCTAAGGGCCCATTTCTAATATGACAAACATTGTGTTACAGGTTAACGAGATAGCCTTCAAACTGCCTGGTCTGCTCATCATAGACACACCAGGGCACGAGTCTTTCAGTAACCTGCGGAATAGGGGCTCTTCGCTGTGTGATATTGCTATTCTTGTAAGTATATTTTATTTGGGAAAGGTTAGAAGAAGATACGAGGCCAGTGACTTGCTATGGAAGAGTACTATGTTCAACAGTGAAATGTGGTTGATGATGATGATGATATTTTATTCACTACGTACATAATTATTTTGAATCAGTCACACATGTAGTTTCGATTATTTGAAGCTATGTGTTACTATGTTCTAAGGTTACTTTATGTGACGGTAATCTAATAATTTTCAATAGTTTCAAACATTATTTTTCCACCATACATTTTTTCTTTTATTATATTTTATAAAATAAGCAACTAGCCGATGATCTGAATCCATAATAATGACATAACAATCAAGATATATTGTATACTGCTGTACTGTACATACTTCTCCTCCTTGGGGACTGTCCGTCTGCTTTTGAACAGTCCCTACTCCAACGTTGGAATCGTGCAATGGGATGGATCGTGAATGGGAGGATGAGAACCAGATCTCATCCTGGCCGCTGGTCCCAATTCACGCCACCATCTGCTGATTCAGGGCGACGGGTGGAGGACCTCCTACATTGGCTGGTCCCATCCGTTGGGCGACGGACCAACCCCGAGACTGCCACCCAGGGGCCAACCATTAAACGACCGCAGAGGACAGGAAGGACGGCAACGACACACCGAGACACTTCTCCCCCCGCGGCTCCTCCTGGCTGCGGAGGCGAGAAAACTCCGACTTCGCATCCCCCTCGGACGCATCCAGAGCAGGCCCATGGCCAAGCTCACTCGTAGAATCCTATCCTGGGATTCCTCTTGGCTTCACCGTATAGTTCAAGCCACGTTTACTAAGCCCCCTTACCACGACAAGGTGGAAATCCGTCAAGGGGGACCCGGACCAATCCTACCACATACCTGCAAAAAATAACCTGATGATACTTACTCACCATCCATTCTAAATTCAACGGGACTCTACGGGATTTTTCTTTTTAATACTAAAGGTGTCAATCTCAAACCCTTTTACAGGTGGTAGACATTATGCACGGTCTAGAACCGCAAACGATCGAGTCCATCAACCTCCTGAAACAGAAGAAGACGCCGTTCATAGTGGCCCTCAACAAGATCGACAGGCTGTACGACTGGCAGAGCGCTCAGCGTAAAGACGTTAGGGACATACTGAAGATGCAGCAGCCGAATACGCAGCTAGAGTTTGAGAAGCGCAGCAAGGATGTCATCATACAGTTCGCCGAGCAGGTACCCCATCATTTTTTTTTATGACTTATGAGGGGCTAGCGAACAGTATTTTGAGGACTAGCGATTGGCATAGACATCAGCACAGAGGCCTTACTTAGTTTTTTTTTGTAGTGTAAGGGGGCAGACTGGCTATTTTTTTGGAAAGCCAACATTCCTGAATAATTTCTGTGTAGATGTCTATGGGCGTCGGTAATCATGAAAATGGCGCCGACTGCTTTTCTTCCCCCTTATTTATATACTATTTGGCTACTCATGGGTATTAATAATGGCATTGAAATTAATTTTGCATCCACAATTTAATAACCAATTGTAACATTCCAGGGTCTGAACGCTGCGCTGTTCTTCTCGAACCCTGACCCCCGCACGTATGTCTCTCTGGTGCCCACGTCGGCTGTGACCGGGGAGGGCATGGGCAACCTGCTCGCCATGATAGTGCAGGCGTGCGAGGGGCCGCTGCACAAGAGGCTCATATTCTCCAACCAGCTGTTGGCTACGGTGCTCGAGGTACGGCTATTTCTTTGTTTCCATTAATATTAGAAATTCGGGTGTCACTGGTAAGTGTACTTACGTAGTATTGTCATAGTCGAATATATTTAAAGGTTAAATATCTTCTTAGACGGCGTTAGGCCACGGAAAAATATTATGAGCGTCAGCAATATGCCCTAGGAACAACAACAAGATACGCTAGCTCGTAGCTGGTACGCGGCGCTTTATGTCTGTGTTATTAAATACAGGTCATTAGAACTTGATAGTTTTATATTTTAAGACTGCTGTTTATTCTTCTTTTTGTATAAAATTATTATTGTTAGGGTTGCGTACCTCAAAGGCAAAACGGAGCCCGAAGAATAAATCCGAAAGTGAAACCTGTCAAGCATATTATCTTTACCGAAATGACTGACGCAAAATTCTATTCACGACTAATGTTGGATCACAGTAATTATGCCATGTGTGTATGCTGTTGGGTTTGTTTTATAATAAAAATAAATAAAATAAGAGAATAATTTTCTGATAATAACTGTTATGATATACTACTATGATATAAATTGGAATTACTTCCTATTCCTCCTACTTTCTTCTGATTAAATTCGTTGCGGGTCCCAAGACAGTTTTAGCTTTTCCCTCAGGCTCCCTGCGATCCTATCAAAGGGTCAAGTGTGGTTGCGAATGAAAGTGGTGTGGTGGTGGTGGAGAAATAAAAACTATTATGAGTTTATATTTAGCTGGAAAATACCATGCGGTGAAGAAAAGTTCTAGTGTGGGCATGGCCGTCCGTACTGCGGTTGCTGATGATGATTTATGTTGTGCAGGTGAAAGCCATCCCCGGTCTGGGCACGACGGTGGACGCCATACTCATCAACGGCACGCTGCGGGAGGGCGACACGGCCGTGCTGGCCGGCACCGACGGGCCCATCGTCACGCAGATCCGCTCGCTGCTCATGCCGCAGCCCATGAAGGAGCTGCGAGTGAAGGTACGCACGCACACACTTACACGCACTCACGCGAGCATACAAACAAGCGCGCAGACACGCACGCAGCACGCACACATACACGCACGCATTAAAGCACGCACGTTCATGAGTGCGCACGCACGCCCACAACTACGCATCCAAACAAGTACGCACGAACGCACAAACAAATACACACACATAGACCACCTTAAACTTATAACAACCTCGTTTTCCATCAAGAGTTAAAAATAAGTAAGAGTGTCATACCTGTTTCTGTACCTACGTCCCCAACCACGATGTGCGACTCCGCTGCACTGACCTTTTACGCGATCAATGAATTGTAATTAGGTAATAGATAATAGATAACTACCGGAATTCAGGCACGGCCCGAGTCGCCAGAGGTGTCATTGTTAAACCGTTATTGAGAGAGCGAGAGGTACCTTCCTGGTTCTTGCCCACTTCGTATGTTATTGGGCGTAGCATCAGAGTAACTATTTACTGTCGTTAACTAAACCTTCGCAAGAACCTTCACTCTGCCGATACAGTTTTTTTCGAATATGTTGGTTATTTTGCAGTATTTTGTTTTCTTTTACATAAATATAATTTTTTGTACCTTTGTTTGTACCATTTACTACTTAAGTAATCCTTAAGGATAACCTAACCAGTAGTTAACATGTCACGTCCGTGTGCAGAACGCATACATCGAGTACAAGGAAGTGGTGGGAGCGCAGGGCGTGAAGATAGCGGCTAAAGAGTTGGAGAAGGCTATAGCTGGTCTCAATCTGCTGGTGGCGCAGAAACCCGACGAGGTCGACGTGTTGAAGTGAGATATTATTCATTTACTAACTGATTATAAGTATTCGTATTCATAAGTTTTATATTCAGATTCAGCGATCAAAAATACAACGTGTCATCAATTTTAGCCTAGCTGATCGCACAATATCGACTATTGCCTTCAGCCGCCTTGTTTGGAGTAACAGGATCCCACCAACACCAGGCTTACCTCGTTGAAACGACCAGACTTCTCCTCCTTGGGGACTTGACTTGGGGAACGTCGGAACCGTGCAATGGGGTCAGGTTCCCATCCTGACCCCTGGCCTTAGTACTCCAAGGAGCACGCTACCAATATATCCCAAATTGGACCCACTACTCGTCCCAATCCACGCCGTCATTTGCTGATTCATATGGACGGGTAGAGGACTCCTCATCTGAGCTTCTCTTAGTCTGGTCTCTCTCCCCAAGTCTGTCCGGTATGGGTAGCCCTGTCCGGCATAGCCTTGGGGATCATAGAGGCACGCAAGCCCCCCACGGCAAAGTGGCGACATCTTCGGGAGGGAGGATCCTTCCCTCTACCCCTTCCAATGGCAACAGGTTAATATAAATGCGACTCCGGGAGAGGTACCTACATACAGCGTGGCCCTACCTCTTACTAACATACGTCGTATTGCAGAGAGGAGGTGGCCCGGGAGCTAAAGTCAGCGCTGTCCTCCATCCGCCTCACGGAGCGCGGCGTGTACGTGCAGGCGTCCACGCTGGGCTCGCTGGAGGCGCTGCTCGACTTCCTGCGCACGAGTAAGATACCGGTCAGTAGTCTTGATTATACCTACAAGGTTGATAAAACCGAGAGGCATTAAATGAAACCACATATTTAGTGTATCATTTTCAGGCTACACAACAAAAATCAGATCAATCGGAGCAATAGTGTGGCCACAGGATTTTTTAAAAACTTTTTCTCATTTCGTACACACTGCATGCTGCACACATGTATCGTCAGCTGTCCGCGGAGCCGGCTGACTAGGGTCATTCACCCCGTGTGAGGATGCCGCTCGCTGTCGCCGTCAGTCCAAATGCTGTTTATGATTTTTCTTAATTATTAAGCTACGCTAACTACTTTGTAAAAATATTTTCGTATACTTCTCGTAAACTTTCGTACAAAAATAGTTTATAAATTAACAATAGGCAGTTAGCAGTCTCAGTTTATATTATCCTTTAGAGGCTTCCACAGCGAGCGAAGATTGAGTGTTGGATATAATATAGGTCCTGAACTAAGAAACCTGCTCACGCGCTATTGCACTGGATACTTGATGCTTCATATCCTTATAACAATCTATTTTAGCCGTGTCATTAGATTTGCTAGATCGCCTGTAAGCAATGTCTCGTTCTAGCATCATGAGTATGATAATATAAGTGATCCAGGGATATTGTTGTTGTTTTATCTCTCTAATCTTCATCGGAGCCAATACGTCGAACACACATGTGAATGCCGCACAGCGGGCGCTGAGGTTGTCACGTCCCGACGCCTAAGTATATGTAATTTAATTTAGTGCCTCTCGCTTTTATCGATGTTGTAGACTCTGTTGTCATTGGCTCTCAAATTGTGACCAAATAAATGTTTTTCTTACTTTCTAGTCAACACCGCACTGCTTACCATACATATTATATAACAAAAAAATAAGTACCTCTTGGTACTCTGTGCAGACAGCTCCTTGCTTGTCACCGTGTGGAGAGGGCTACGGATATCCTATATATTATTATGTTCTATCTTAGGCACCATCTACTCCGAAAGTCACCAGTGTTATTCTAATATGGTATATAAATATGTAGCGCTAATAGTCATAATTCCCGTTTCAGTACTCAGCCATCAGGATAGGTCCGGTGGTTAAGCGCGACGTGATGAAGGCGTCCGCAATGTTGGAGCACGACTCACAGTACGCGACCATACTCGCCTTCGACGTCAAGGTAATCTATACTCAATACTACACTTTTAGCTATATTTTATTTTATTTGAAAATTAAACAGTAATACAATACTTAAAAATTTGAGCTCTATACATAACAAAACACCATTTATGCGTTTTCACATATAGTTTGCTAGAAAATAGGGTATTTGACAATTTTTTTATTTTTTTTATTTCATACTTTATGACTTGTTTAACACGTTACATAAATATTTCCAGAAAATAAGCAGTATTAACAAAAAATAATGTCAAAGTTACTTATTACACTCGCGCCTAAAACAGGGCAAACTGTCATGGCGGCGCAATATGATTAGATTAACATCAAACGCAAGTGACAAAAGTGTAAACACTAGGCAGTTCGGCTAGAGTTTACTTGCCAGTGACGTCACCTTAGTTCCAACCGATCACAAAACGTTTTTGACGTTGACAAATAATTGCTACTTTATTTCGCAAATTTTACAATATATATGCATTTTTTTATGTATAATAGAGTTGCATACGGCTTATTATTATCTTATTTAATATGATGACTATAATTCGTAGTATATTTTTGATAGTGTCAAATAACCTATTACAAAAGCTTGAACAATCGTGAGATATATCAATAATGTTGGTAGCAGCATTAAAGTTTTACTAAACACTAACAGCAGCTTAGGGAATCGCGTCACAGGAGTGCCTTTTTCATGATTCCTTTTTTTTAAAAGATGAGACGTTAACATCCTACTATCATATACACGGAGCAGTAAAAATAAGTGGAAGTGTATTGTGCGTTGCACGCATGTCACAAGTAAGCGGAGTTACGCTTAGTTGTTGCCATGTTGCCAGGCGACTAACGCCAAACACACGCCGTGTTTTGCGTTAGTCGCCTGGCAACATGGCTTAATGTCTGTCGTCTACACAACTCTTTGTATTATGCAATTATAAAATTACAATGCCTTAAGGTGTTCTCACATTATGACAACTCGATGCCGACTCCATACAAACTCAACTCTACGTATGGCATTCAAATGTAAGTATGAGTCTAAGTGAATTAGTCAACTGTGTGAGTTGAAAGTATACGACGAACCTACGACGCGTTGTCCACCTATTGGCTGTCACCGATCTTTCGACTAATTCACTCTTAAGAGACACAACATAAAGCTTACAATTGAATACCATACGTCGAGTTGAGTTGGAGTGGAGTCGGTGTCGAGTTGGTATGATTTGTTTTACCATTTTAAAATATTATCATAAGCAGAAACTGCACAAGCCTTCTAACCCGTGTTTGCCTGCAGATCGAGCGAGACGCGCAGGAGTTGGCCGACCAGCTGGGCGTGAAGATATTCGCGGCGGACATCATCTACCACCTGTTCGACAAGTTCACCGCCTACCGCGAGGAGCTCAAGCAGAGGAAGAGGGAGGAGTTCAAGCACATCGCCGTCTTCCCCTGCAAGCTCAAGGTACTGTGACGTCACACACCACCGACCTCTACACGTGGACGGCTGATACTATAGTTTAAACGTGTCGCCGTCTACCCTCTTAAGGTAGGCACTGGAACGTCATACTCCACTGATCTCTATATGTGGAGCAATCTAAATATGAATTGAAATATCATATTCGAATAATATTTAGCGACGATCAGTATACTTAGTTATTAATAGTATTAGGATTATGCAATAAACATACAGGCGAGAGAGTTAGATTGCCGCCAATGTGGCGCTGCGGAGGACTCGCCCAGCACACTCTCAAGGTGTGCACCAGATGGGCTGCATTGTGTCATGGCCTAACTCTGGCATTAGGAAGGGTGTTGTTACCGCGATTCTTGAAAGTGATAGAGCATCGGCCATGGCCTCCTGTGAGACTGATGTCTCAAAAGTGTTTAGTATATGTGTTGTCTATGTTTAGTCATAGACTATATAGTGAATACTCATACCATAGATGATGTGTATGGTTAGGTACAGATGACAAGAGAGAGAGGGATGTTTGACATTACGACCATGACTTAGTGACATCTACAAGCATGTTATCGTAGGTAGAGAGCTGCGGATTCCCAGTAAAGATGCACTAACTTAGGCATCAGCTGTCAACTCTTGATCTGTCAGACTTGTCCTACTTCCACTTGGCATAAGTATATGTAACAAAAAGGAGGCCGAAGAGCGGGGCAGAAAGAACGCAGGAGCGGTTCCGCTCGGTCGCAGACGGATGGGGGTGCGTAGGAGACGATATGAGCATCTCCCAGGTTCCTAATTCGGACCAGGGACGGGTTGGGCGTCCGGTCCATTGCACGGTTCTAACGTTGGTAGGGGTTGTCAGAAAATCGAACCGTACGACTCTCTTGAGGCTGTAGGCTAGTCTGGGTCCCATAATATAGCCGCTAATCTGTAGACTGTTCAGGGGCGTAGTCAATGTGCTAGCGGTATTACCTAAAAATCTGTAAAAATCCTAACGACCCTAGACTATTACTGCCTAAATATTCTGTCCCAGCTGAGTGAAATATTATATAAGAAACTAATATTATATAAGATACATTTGTTTCAATTATTAAATCTAAAACCTAGCTAAGAGAGTTCGTCATTCTTTCAACCTGTCTCCGTTTATACAGAATCTTTTAGAATAATCTTTTTTTCTGACAAGAAGAAAAATATAAGTTCTATATTTCAAATTCGAACTTATATTTTTCTAATAAAAATATATCAAACGCAGAGGTTTCATTTGATATGAGTATAGAGTTTCCTCTATACTACAGTACCCAGCCTGGCGCCTAGGTGACCCTGTTGTCAACAGATGGGGGTCATCTCTGGGGGCTGAGGGCTTCCGTGAGGTTTTAAGTAGTAGGGTTCTCCTACTAGGGAGTTCAGAATCTCCACACTGGTCGATAGCCCACCCAGGGTGTACCGATGCGGCGTAAATGCTTTCCTCACGTTAAGAAAACATATAGGCAGCACTACAACTGAATGTGGCGTGTTCCAATGTTAATTTTGGGCATTAAATGCTTACAAAGAAATGACAATGACATTGACCTTTAATATTTCAATTATATTTTTTTTGTCGAATTTTTTGAAGTCGTGTCGCGTTATTTGAAGTCACGTTTCAGATTTGAAGTGTTTGTCAGGTAATTTGAAGTCGTGTCCTTTGTTAACAGATTCTACCACAGTTTGTGTTCAACTCGCGAGACCCCATCGTGGCCGGAGTGATGGTGGAAGCGGGAATAGTGAAGGAGGGCACTCCTATATGCGTGCCCAGCAAGGAGGTGAGTGGATGAGACTCTTACTTTTCTGTAATTGCAGAGACCATAATCAATTTTTTTTTATATTATAAGCGTCCAAACCGCCAGTTGGAACTTATTGATATCTACCGCCCATAGACAAACCCCATAGAGCAGGGGATTCCAGTGTGCGCCGCGGCGCCCTGTAGTGCCGTAAAGAGGGGCGCCGTAAGTCGATCCATATTTATTCGCGAATATCTTTTTGAGCGCTCACATCGGTAAAGAAAGTAGCCTCGTAAAACTTTTCGACCAAAATTACGCATACATATAG
>LUGF01037093.1:103253-113830 GCA_001625245.1 Calycopis cecrops
AAGAGCGGGGCAGAAAGAACGCAGGAGCTGTTCCGCTCGGTCGCAGACGGATGGGGGTGCGTAGGAGACGATATGAGCATCTCCCAGGTTCCTAATTCGAACCAGGGCCGGGTTGGGCGTCCGGTCCATTGCACGGTTCTAACGTTGGCGGGGGTTGTCAGAAAATCGAACCGTACGACTCTCTTGAGGCTGTAGGCTAGTCTGGGTCCTGTAATATGAACCCAGCCTGTCGCCGAGGTGACCCTATTGTCAACAGATGGGGGGTCGTTTCTGAGGGCTTCCGTGAGGTTTTTAGCAGGCTAGGGTTCTCCTACTAGGGAGTTCAGAATCTCCACACTGGTCGGTAACCCACCCAGGGTGTACCAATGCGGCGTAAATGCTTTCCTCACGTTAAGAAAACATATAGGCAGCACTACAGCTGAATGTGGCGTGTTCCAATGTTAATTTTGGGCATTAAATGCTTACAAAGAAATGACAATGACATTGACCTTTAATATTTCAATTATATTTATTTTTGTCGAATTTTTTGAAGTCGTGTCGGTTATTTGAAGTCACGTTTCAGATTTGAAGTGTTGTCAGGTAATTTGAAGTAGTGTCCTTTGTTAACAGATTCTACCACAGTTTGTGTTCAACTCGCGAGACCCCATCGTGGCCGGAGTGATGGTGGAAGCGGGAATAGTGAAGGAGGGCACTCCTATATGCGTGCCCAGCAAGGAGGTGAGTGGACGAGATTTTCTGTAATTGCAGAGACCACAATCCAATTTTTTAGCTTATTAGCGATGCTTATTGGTGTCTACCGCCCATAGACAAACCCCAAAAAGCAGGGGTTCCCAAAGTGTGCGCCCCGGCGCGCGGCGCCCTGGTGTGCCGTAGAAAGAAAAGAGGGGCGCCGTGAGTCGATCCACATTCGCGAATATCTTTTTGGGCGCTCACATCGTTAAAGAAACGACCAAAATTGCACATACACATTGGGTAGGGCACCGTGACAAAATATTAAACTTGAAACTGCGCCACGACCTGAAAAAGATTGGGAACACCTGCCGTAGAGTTAATGCAGAAACGCTATCCGCACCGGAATCTAGCACACCGTACGAAATGACTGACATCATTCATAGGAATACAATATAGCAACTACAGAAATTCACATAGTAATATTTTTTTTGTATTAATGGTGGATGGATGAGTGCAATAATATGACGTCACTCGTATAGTTCGTGGAGCTGGGTCTGGTGACTTCCATCGAGGTGAACCACAAGCAGGTGGAGACGGCGCGCAAGGGGCAGGAGGTGTGCATCAAGATAGAGCCCATACCGGGGGAGTCGCCCAAGATGTTCGGCCGGCACTTCGACGAGACGGACTTTCTCGTCAGCAAGGTAACAATAGCATGTATATATATATTTATATAAAAATGAATATTTGTATGTCCTTTATAGAATTGTAAGCTATGCATTTGATCGTATGATCTTTAGCAAAGTTGTTATGCATGAGCCCACGAAGGTTTCCGAGCTAGAATTTTTTAAATTTCAAACCCTAATGTGAAATAGAGGAGTGATGTGTATTATTTTGTGATGCGGTTGAGGCCTCGCGACACAACTAGTTTTTTATATAAAAAAAACACCAATACCATCTGATATAGTAAAATAACACAAATGGTTTACGGTCAAAGAAAACTTTCGCTTTTTGAATACCTATACATAGGCTTACAGCCGTAATTTATATAATGAAATATAAAAGTAACACAGCTCAATTAAAAAGAAATGTAACAAGATATATTTCATATAAAAATTTCATAAATACGTCACAGTCTAGGGATAGTTCGACCACAATAATAAGTTACATCGGCTTTCGTCGTTGACGCAGAAGAGTACAACATAAGCCGATCTAATCCGATTTATAACACCAATTCATTAAAAAACTTATTCTACGATTCAAGGCTTAAAATATAACAAGACGTGAGCTCATGCTATCTCGCTCGCGATATCTGTGCTGACTCAGTTTTGATGTATGTCCAACAGTGGACTGCAATAGGCTGATGATGATGATGATGATGATGTGTATTGACATTTGTATGAATGACAGCCTAAGACAGCTGACATTGGGCTAAGCGACTGGCCAATGCCGATACAGCCAGCAATATTTTCGCGCCTTTCAAAAAAATGTCCACTGCGCAGGTATAATTCGACCACGAAAATAAGTTACATCGGCTTTCGTCGTTGACGCAGAAGAGCGCAACATAGGCCAATATTTTAAATATATAAATTGCCGTTTAAGTGTAGCTGACGCATGTCGCATTACATTCTACTCCAAGGCTTGGCTCAACGCTCGCCTCAGCTGAACTTGTTACTCAGTGAATCTCATAAGTAATCACGTGCATTTGAGTTAAATATATAAGTTTTACTCGGATTGTGGTGTTCCGTTTTATAAAACCATACCAAGTTAGTGTAGTCATTAGTAGTCAGAGTTTGAAATACGAAAGTAGAAAAATAAATTATTTTTAACTTTTTTCTAAAATCATTTTTTTTAAATTAATATAGAATATAGTATAGAATAATAAGTGAATAATAGAAAAAATAAAATAAAATTCAATAAAGAATCACACTATCACACTAATATTATAAAGGTGAAAGTTTCTTTGGATGGATAGATTTGGATGTTTAGACGTTTTTCCGTCAATCACTTAGAAACTACTGAACGGATTTTGATAAAATTTGTTATACAGATAAGGTATTAGCTGATTTAGATTATAGGATACTTTGTATCATACCCTCTGATCGTGAGTTTACCGAATACTACGTGAGCAAAGCCGTAAGAAAATTTAAATTTATAATTTTGTCAATCCCTTACGAAATCATATGTAGTAAGTTTTTAGAAATTTTGTCTGTCTGCCTGTATGACATATATATCTCTGACCTAAACTCAAAAAGTACTGCATGGATTTACTTCAAATTTTGCACGAATATTACTAACAGGTCGGGACATAGCCTACATTTTATTATCACGCTACGGGGGAGGAGCTGTAAATCTTTAATTCGGAAGAATTGAGAACCTCCATTTTTAAAGTCCGAATTCCACGCAGGCGAAGCTGCGGGCGGAAGCTAGTATGCTATAAACTGAAAATAATAAACGATTAGTTTTTAAAGTATACAAATATATTTTAATACATAAATCGATTTGAATGTACCCAGTACTATTTTCGATACCAATATGTATCTAAAGACAAACATTAAAATCTGTCAAATTGTCAAGCTGTAGTCGAGTACATAGATATCTATATATCTATTTAAACATACATACGCACAATAATAATGATAATAATATCCTCCCAGCCGATTTTGGCTACGGCGGCCGTCTCTATAGAGACGAGCCAGATGCGCAGGACATATTATAGTGCGCGCAGACACAAGTGCGCTCTCTATTCCCTCATTCTCATATTCCGATGGGACGGCAGTTCGACACGAGCGGTGAGAAATCAGGCGCAGGACCGACGGCTTAACGTGCTCTCCGAGGCGTGGGGGTGTACCACCGCCAACTTCCTGACTCCGGACTGTTATTAGAAATTGAAAAATGCCAATAACAATTTTTGGTACGACCCGGGATTCGAACCCAGGACCTCACGTCTGTGGTTGAACACGCTGACCACTAGACCACGAGGCAGTCATACGCACAATAACCATGATTTAAATAACGTGCGTATTTTAATATGTTGAGACATTCGCAACAGCTTGGACGCTGTTATATTTAGCATCAATGATGACTTGCCATTCTCCGCTACCCAATCATACTTCCTGTCATACCAGCGTCACGGTCCGCGGACGCGGTGCGTGGCTATTGTGGCGTGCGTTGTGCGGTGCTATTGTGCCGCGGCACGTGCGATCTATTAAATGATGCAGCCAGGATACGCCGGATGAATGGTTTATAATGCCGCTCGCTGGAAGCGGTGCACGTATCACCGTCAGCACGCTGCTGGTCAGAGTCTTTGAATACATTTTAGTGTCCTTAGTGCTTTTTAGGGTTCCGTTTTTTGGATTCCGTAGCCAAATAGCAAAAAATGGAACCCAGATTCGTCATGTCTGTCTGTCCGTATTCGTCCGTCCGCATGTCACAGACAATTTTCCCGAAACTATTATATTATATACCTTAATTAAAAATTTGTAATGTAATTGAAAATTTGAACATACCAATTTTGTCATATTATTTTGATCTAGACTACGACTACGTATAAATTTTGCCATAGTGTCTGAAATGTTATAGAAAATTCAAGCACTAAAATCTTGCGATTTGATTTGCATCTTATTATGTTACAAATATCTTATGTATGTTGTAAATATCTTAGGAATCTAGGAAATCCATATTCTGTTTTCTATAAGTTAAGAGGTGGTGTTTAAGAATGTCTTAAACAATAAACCCATGTTTCATTTTATAAATAAAACCGTGTAAACTAGTGTAATTATAAACCCACTAGATGAAAATTTGAAAAATATGCTAAATGATCGACTTGGCCGATTAGTCGACGATTTTACAACCGATTAGTCGGCTAGTCGGCCAAAGTAATAGTCGGCACATCTCTACACTTACGAACCGTTGGGAACCTATTGACCCGTGGACATCCGCATAGTTCATATGCATGCATTTTGCCCTCTTTCCCTCTTCTCTTAATGTGCACGGAAACTCATGCCGAACGAAACGCAACGGGGCAAACGAGCAGTCGGAGCCATTATCATGACCACTGACGCCCGTAGACATCCGCAAAGAGGTTATACAGATGCGCCGCCCTCCTTTCTCTTCCCACCTCCACGGGCCACCAGCTACATACACACCATGAGCCATGACACCATGTACCATGAGTGTAGGGTCGGGATGTACGCCTGCTGATGATGCTGCACGCTGCATGATCCGGGTGCGTTAGTATGCACCGAGGCGTGTTGGCGGTGTTCCAGCGACCTCGTACATCCGCCATGTCTAGGATTTACTCCAGTCACGATAGTCCTAGAGCTTTCCTAGCATTAGTATATAGCTATCGCTCGTGAGCTGGCCCTAGGGAGAAAAAGCCAGATCCCCTAGGTCAAATTTTTTTTATACCTAACATATGGGGGCAAACGAACAATCGGAGTCCTTTTTATGACTGCATCGGCAGCATTGTGGGCATCGGCCCATAGACATCCGCATAGAGACAATACAGATGAGATGCCCCTCTTTCTTCATAGGCCACCGGCTACTTACATACCGCACGAAACGGGACAGCACGCTGTCACTTCACGCCGGATTCCTGTTGAAGAGAAACCGTAAACGTGTAGAAGCGAAGCGAACGAAGACCGTTCTACGCGAGAGATACCTCCCCGGTCGTGCCGGCCCGATTCAGCTACACGTGTGACTATTTCTTGCTTATTTTACTTTAGCTTTCTGTGCGGTAATAAACCGCTCTATTGGCCAAAGATTATTTAGCTATTAATCTACTATAGCAGTGATTCTCAACCAATGTGCCGCGGCACTTTTGTGTGCCGCCAAACTCCAAAAGTGTGCCGCCAAATTTTGTAAATATACCTATATTGATGTTAATATTATTAAATTATATCATTTAAAAAGAAAAATATTTAAAAAGTTATTATTGTAGTATTTCGTATATTTAAAATTTTTATCATTAACTATTTATGCAGTGTGTTGTAGTAAGTAAATAATTTTTATCTTTTTCTTTGTGTGCCGCCAAATTTTGAAATTGTTAAATATGTGCCGCAACAAAAAAAAGGTTGAGAATCACTGTACTATAGGGATGCATTTCACCTATCTGCAGAAAACGGGTATGTCCACGTATAGACCACAAAGTTACCTAGAATCGTCGCGCTTTTCGATAATGATGGAAGAGGGCAACGCATTTACAACTCGTCTACTATCATAGGTGGTCATCAAAACACGCGGACTGCTCGTTAGCACCCTTAAGCAATAAAAAAGTACGAACAATGACACCATATGTCATCTCAATATAAATATGACGTAGTTAAATTGAACTATCCTACTTTTAACTTGAACTATACCACTTTAATATTATAAATCTGCCTCTCATATCGATGAAGCCGCACTGACCTTCTGTCTTAGCATAGTTCTACCTAAAAAAAAAAAATATCAATGTGAATGTGACTGTTACGCGGAGAAAAGCTTACAGTAGGTAGTGTACCGACACAATCCAAAATCAATATTATAAATACAACATTTTATATGTTTGCTGTTCTTTCACACAAAAGCTACATAACGGATTAGGCTGAAATAAGGCACAGATTGAGATTACTCACTCAGCTTGACTTTAGGTATATCCCGAAAAATAATGGTCTTCTTTAGATGATAGTTCTTAGTCGTGTGAAAACGCAGGTCACAGCTAGTATTCTATATCGCTTTTATAGGGCTTTATAAAGCTCAATAAAAGCTGTATAATAATCCTTCTAACATAAAATCTATTTCCGTTTCTACAGCAAGGTGCATTCATTCAGCACTGCAAAGCCCTCACCCCCTCCTTCTCCCCCCACGTTTCCCCCTCGGCTTCATTGATCTCTGCCAGTGGGTCGACGGGGCGCGGGGGGAGGGTAGCTGGCAAACTTTATCATGTTACATGTACTCTAGTGAACTGCCTTAATATCCTACTAATATTATAAACGCGTAAGTTTGTAATATATGAATTATTGCTACTAGTTTACGTGAAAACTACTGAAGGGATTTTAATGGAAATTGACAATAATATCTACAGCTTATAATACATTAGAATGACACCGTCTATAATTTATCTTCAATATATTATACTTGCTGCGCCCCGCGGTTTCACCCGTGTAAATTTAATTAAATAAATTAAAAATCCCGTAGAAAATCGAAAATCATCCAATTTTTTCGGGATAAAAACTATCCTATGTGTTAATCCAAGTTACTCTTTATGTGTTCGCTAAATTTCATGGAAATCGGTTCTGCAGTTTTTGCTTGAAAGAGTGACAAACAAACAAACATACAAACTTTCGCATTTGTAATATTAATATGATAATGCTGCACTCAGTATTTCGACTTGAAATACACTATTGTAGGATAAAGTAACGGGTTGACAATTCGGCCACATAACATTACACGTTACCATGACAACATATTTTCCAATAATGACAAGACGTCTGTCGAGTCAGCTGGTTATACATATGACGTCCCTAGTTAATACGTAAGTTGTCTATTGCATGAATGGAAAATAATGTTTGTGAAACGTAAGTGTGAAATTACATCATTTTTATTTAAAAATAACGCCGTGCGGACTTTTTTGACGCAGATACGTGGACATAGCTAATATTATCTAGTCTAGAAATAACATAATAAATACAATATAAAAATACAATTGCCACTCGTTACGACATTCGTGAATTCATACGTAACTATAAGAAATCTGGTGGCGTTTTATGAATAGAAAGTACGTGAAATACGAGCAGAATAAAGTAACTTAAAGTGGCAGGGAGCCGGTGGATCAATGGGGCTCGTGATGATGTCCTGTGGCGCTCTGTGGGAGACCCACCGGAAGTGGACTTCCTCCGGCAGATGGTGCAAATAATTAGCAAACATGACACAGCCTAGGTTTTGTGTATTCATCAGTCGTGTAAAAATACCGTCGGCAGCATCGTTGACTGTGTACAAACAGCTCAGCCTGACAATTAACTGTGCCCGCCTAGTATGTGCAGACTGGAGACTTGTGTAGTATATTTCTAACTAGCTGCGCCCCGCGGTTTCACCCGCGTAATTTTCGATCCCGTGGAAAATAGAAAATCGTCCCATGGCATCCCACAGGAACATTTATTCGGGATAAAAACTCTTGAGTTAATCCAAGTTACCCTCTATGTGTCTGCCAAATTTCATGAAAATCTCGTGGAAAATAGAAAATCGTCCCGTGGCATCCCACAGGAACATTTTTTCGGGATAAAAACTCTTGTGTTTTACCAAGTTACCCTCTATGTGTCTGCCAAATTTCATGAAAATGGTTCAGCAGATTTTTGCGTAAAGAAGTAACAAACAAACATGCAAACTTTCGCATTTATAATATTAGTAAGATATGCACAAAATATATATCTAAATATGAACAAAGTAGCATCCCAAGTTCGATATTTTCTTAATAATGATTATTTAGACTTAATAAAGATTAAATTATTATATCACCGCATCTTCTACACCTTAACTGCCACGAATAAAATACTTATTACTATTAATAAATAATAATGAACCATTATTTTCGGGATGAAAAATATTTCTATGTTATTCCATATATGTTATTTTCTGTGCCAAATTTGTTCAGTAGTTTTTGCGTGAAGATTATCAAACATATTTTTATTATTTTATTTTATTATACAATTTTAAACATATTTTTATTATATTATATTAAGTGCACAATAAGGATAGAATTTCAATGAAATGCTTTTTTTAATTACATCTATTCGAAAAGAGGCAGTTTGATCCTCGTAAACAGGGAGCAAAATAGCTCTTTGATCCCTAGGGACGGAAAGTGATTAGAATTTGGAACGTGTACAAAATCGTGTGTCAAAGCCCCAATGACTTGGGGTCTAGAGTAGAATCCCTCGCTACGCTCGGGATTCTACTCTAGAATCTTTCGCTCTGCTCTGTATTCAAAAACACATTCGCCTGAAAAATTGTGTTTTGCTCCCTAGGTTAACAAACTACTATTGTAGCGTAGTATACTCATAAGGAAGCTATCTGGATTAACATCACAATCCCCTCAACCTTTGGATGAAAATAACAAAATTCGCCAGGAAACAATAACAGAAAGGACGTGGGCGGCGAGTCTGCTATATAATCGGTCTATTTACTAGACGGAGAGACGGGAAGAAGAAATCAATAACATAAACGTGTCCAAATATAGTGTAGAGATCGGAATCAAAGGAGGGAGCCAAAGTATTGCCAACGTATGGAAAGTAGTGACGTGTTGGCCAAAAATAGACCGACCTTCGGGCGCAGACGGAAAACTTAGGTCACGTCGAAAGACAAAAGATATATCTATTCATAGGCGGCAGATTGTGTCAATTTATAGGCTAAAAATGGTATGATATGTATTTATAGAATAACTACACATTATGTATTTGTTCCCTTTTACCTGTTTGATGTGAATGCGTGTGATTTTTTTGATGGATCTTTGGAGAATTGAGACACTTGGAGAATTCTGAATTTGTGACTTATACATACTTTTTTTTTTTACTCTTATCTACATTTAAATCAAATAAAAATCTTCATGTTAAGGCAGAGAGACGATCTTATTTGTTTTCTAGTCGGACAAATACTGCAGCGAATTGCAAAGCATGTCTGCACCGGTACAAACCTGAACCAGTTGTAGTTCTATTAGAATAGAATAGAATAGAATAATATTTATTTAGAAAAAAATACACTGCTATAACACACATCTAAGGCACATACATTAAGTACGGTACAAAATAAACAAGTAAATACAAACAAAATAAATATTAAAAAAAAGAGAATAAATATAGAAACTAAAATAATTAATACATTAACAACACAGATACATATAACAATAATGTACAACAGTGTAACTATTTCTAAAATGGCGACCAGTCAGTTGTGTGGTTGTGATATAGCCCACTAGGGAATACCACGACCCTGATTTTATGTGGTCCCCACGTCAGGTGCAAATGTGAACAATACGGCTAGTATATCTGCGCAAAGTATAATAATATATATATTAATATAATGCTATCTATACCCACTACCGTTGCGTGTGTCGCCCATCACGTGAGCGCCGCTCCAGACGGCCGCAGCCCCCATTAAATCAACACTGTTTACGTATTATGAACATGTGCTGCTGCTAGAGCGCGTCCCACTAACGAGATTTATGACCTCGCGAACAGCTCTTTCGCATGAGAGGTAGATGCAATTAGGCCGAATTATAAGCGGCGCGAGATATATTAATAGATAAAAACTTTATCTACGAAGGAACTAAAGAATAAATGATAAAACTAAAAAATAAAAAACCTTATCCTAATACACGTAACAAACTATACTTAGTAACATTAAGGTTTGTCAAGTTTTTGCGCACACAGTTGGATAAAGGAAACTATAATATGATACTGTAGCATAGGAGTGGAACCTCCACGATCAGAATGAATGAAACCTCTGAAATTGTTATAGTTTTAATAAAAACTATAGCAATTTAAATTTTAAACTTTCAAAGAACTCGGAGATTGTCTCTTTTTGACAATATAATTTTTTATTCAATTCGGGAAGCGCTATCGAGCGCGAACCATATAGCCAACAAGATGCAATAAATGTGTAATTGAAGATATATAATATATTAGCCAGGGCTATAGTAAATCTTGGCCTTATTCTTTATTTCTTTCAATGTATTAGTGATTAATATAAAATATATAACTAAATACATCATTTCAAAATCACTAAATACATCATCAACACAAATACATTTGGACGACCACGCTGGCGCAGTGGTACAGAGCTCGGATAAGTGGAGCATGTTGCGCCGGGGGTCGCGGGTTCGAATCCCGCCTTGGTCATGGATGTTTATATATGTATTATATGTATTTCTATAACAA
>LUGF01037115.1:9920-44083 GCA_001625245.1 Calycopis cecrops
GAATTTTGTTTGGCTATGGAGT
This sequence comes from Calycopis cecrops, assembly GCA_001625245.1. NCBI lineage: Eukaryota > Metazoa > Arthropoda > Insecta > Lepidoptera > Lycaenidae > Calycopis > Calycopis cecrops. Next base: position 9,943 of record LUGF01037115.1, read on the forward strand.
CACACGTGCAACGACGGCGACGAACAGCCGTAGCAGCAGCAAGCTACATTTTACTTGTATATTTACGGCAAAAATTACGAAAACGAAAAAGACAGATTGGGTTAAAACAATTTTTAAAAACCGGTTACAATATGGATCTCGACTTTACAAAGAGTTAATTGATGATGGAGCTGAAGCTAATTTTGCACGATATATAATATTGTATATTAGCCATCATTAGGATCCCATAAACATTTATTCTCCCTATACATTGTGAGTTATCCATAACGGCGGTTCACGCGATCCTCGCAACCGTCCAGACCGCGCGCGCCAAGCGCCTGAGGCACCTTTGTGCGTGACCAAAAAACCGACAAGAAATGGATCGCACGCGGCGAGGAGCGCGCGCGGCACGTCTACACATCTCGCTCCGTGGAGCGCGCTCCATGCCGCGCGCGTTTGGAGCGCTTTGGATCGTCCGGTGTGGATGCGGCTTTTGAGAATAGGCGGTCGCTCACAGGAGGGGAAGAGGATAGGGGGCAACGCAACTACGTGAATTTATTAATATGCGGATGTCTATGGGCGTCGGTAGTCATCAAAAGGCTCAGATTGCTCCATTTCCCCCTATTCTATAAAAAAGACACCACTATATGAATTATGAACCCTCAAAACATCTTTTAAGCAGTCGTGTAATAAAATTTTACGTTCAATAGGAATTAAAGGACCTTAATTTGTCCTGAGAGTCCTTGAGATCATACAAGGCGAGTGACGAGTGACGACCGTCCGCCGTCGACCAAGCGACGTGATGACCTTATCACCTATTTTACGACCTTTTCGTCAAGATAATGTTTATACCTTGAAGAAAATTATGAACATGACGATCGAAGGTGAATTTTCTGACAAGAAATTCGATAAGATATAATGCATTGCGTGAATTTCAGAGCCTAAATACATATTAAAAGGCATAAAATAAGTTATTAATAATTGGTATGTCCCCTAGGGTTGTATATAGTATTTTTAAACCCTATGAATAGGTATGTACGTAAGAATTTTAAGATAGACTTATATAGATCATATTCTTTAGATACTTACGGGATTCTTTGATAGTTGAAATGAGAATGAAAAGGAATGTATAAAAATAATCTTAAACTTTCGCAAGGAAAAGCGAAGGTACGCCGGAGTAGAAAATGCAAATATAGCTGATTTCTATACGACGACACTTTCTTAAAACATTAGGTGCTTTAAATGTTTATCACGTCTTCTAGTAAATAGGTACGTAACTATGTATAATATATTGTTACCTTAACGAGGTATCCATGGGCGCGACATAGTCCAAACAAGGATGGGAGATGCCGAGCACCGATAACAGTAACATAAACACTTTTATTAGTAGGATGTAAAGCGATTTTAAAACCGATTTCAGGCTCCAAGCTTCCACTGCCAGAGAGTTGCCCCTCCTTGTTATTGTTCAGAATATTTTTCAATTTACTGAATGAGAATGCCATTTTGTCTGCGTTCGTACTATCGCACTTGAAACTTTAATTAAAACCGGTTTATTGAATAATTAACACAATACAAAAACGTTCAATTTTCACAATTATATGTAAATTTTTTCACACGTAAAAGAAATTCATATTGGTTTTACAAAATGTATAAGCACTACATGTTGTCACGTTTATTTAGAAATTGTCGTGAATGTTTTAACTATCGTTAAATACAGAGAACATGGAAATTTGAACCCTCTATCAGCATTCAGCATGTAACTGACAAAACCGAAACGATCGCGCTTCGGAATGCACTGTTTCGGTAAACAAGATAAAACGATAACAAAGAGAGTTACGTTGTTTATTAAACCAATCTATAGCCTTCTCTGTCACACTGCTAAATTAGATAGGACAAACAAGTATATTGGACCCTTTCGACAACAATCATTTCAAATTGTTAGGATTATAGTAATGTTAGCCAGTGAATACTGCCATCTATTGAGCGTTTCTAAGATCTTTCCAAGTTTCTTATAGTTTTGTTCTAGATGGCGTTACAAAGTCGATAAATTGGAAATATTTATAGTAAAAATGTTTTGTTTTTATTCGTACAACTTCATTTCTAATTTTAAGCTACCACTATACAACGTTTTAATAGCTTTGACATTTTTTGAGACGTATTTACACGCCGTTACTGCCTTTGACCTCGACGGCTAATTAGTCCCCTCAGGAACCGACTAGCCGTCGATGTCGTCCCGCACCCAGCGCTGGATCTAAGTGGGGTCTTAGGGGGGTAGTAGCTCTGGGTCCCGTCAGGTTTCAGGGCCCAGGATGATTTTCGTTCCCAAAAAAGAGGCCCCTTCTCAATCCTAAAGTCTCCAAGCTCCGGACCCCGACAGATCTTTAACCGACGATTATTATGGTGACGTTGATTTAACGTGACTCTCATTCTTTTCTACCGTACGCAAAGTCGCAAAAACTCCTCTAACTAGAGAGAGATACAAGGATCAAACCTCTCGATTCAATTAGCGTATTCCATGTTTATAGATAAATATGAAAATTTCGTTAATTAGTTTAAAGAAGATTCGTTAATTATAATTAATGTTTTATTAATTATAATTAATGAAATATTTTTCTCTATTTATTGTTTACGGAGTTTTATGGGTCCCATCAAAGTATTCAACAAGTACCTATTCATCATCAAAAGTAACGTTTCTAAAGTAGGAACGGTACGGTGGAATTTTGGCTAAGTCTAATGATATATTTCACTTACCAGTAGGTATTTGATTTTCCCGTGAAGAATTCGTTAGAAGATGCACCGAAAACTGACGTTAGTTAACAATAACAATTAGTTTAGAACAATAATTATTACTAAGAAATGAAATTTCTTTGGTCCCCTAGAAACGAAAACTCACAAAAAACAATAGAGATATTGAGGACGCGCTGTTCTTTACATTTTAAAGGACGAAAACCTCATTCTCGACAAATTGGCTTCAGCATCTAGATTTTTAAATAGCACAGAAAAAACATAGTTTATAGTTGTGACTGGTTTTACAATATGAGATTTGAATAAGCTCTGGAAGGTGAGGATTTCAGTACATTTTACAGAGAAAGTCAAAGATAGTTTTTATATAAAGAAACCATTCTATCTACTAGTATACAAAATTTTAAATTAAAAAGAAAAACCGGCCAAGTGCGAGTCGGACTCACACGGTGTAGGTTCCGTATCAACGAGAGGTATCTCCGCGAGAAATGTGCTAAACCACACAAGGAGAGATTTGCTTGTCTTCGCTTAAGCTTAATCTATAACTTATAGATTACTATAATAGACTATAAGAACTGATCAACTTATGTGAGTCGATACACTTATATTTGCGGTGTGGTGTGCAAACACCCACAAATGTATGAAATAAACTGCACATATCTATATATTGGGAATGTTTTTTTCAGCCAGTTATAATTTAGCAGTTTTCGGATTAATTCCTGTATCATAAATGTGTAACAGTTCTTACTTCTTGCCAAATTTCACAATTCTAGGTCAACAAACGTAGTAATGACAACAATTTTCGAAAAAGTGCGTTTCGTACAAAATTTGTGCATATTTAAATGGCTGTAACTTTTTATTGGAAGAGAAGAAAAGCGTAAGAGAGGAAGAACACCACGCAGATGGGAGGATGACCTGAAAGCAACAGCAGGTGGGACATGGACGACAAAAGCTCACGATCGCGAGCTGTGGAGAGGTCTGGGGGAGGCCTATGTTGAAAAGCAAAACGAACACGCGAATACCGATGTCTAGCATACTAAATTAATTTATTGTAAAATTTGTTTGTTAATAAAGGCTTATTGTATTGGAACTTTTAATTGCATTAACTTAAAAGTTTATTGTTTTCAAGATATCATCAATCACCTTTCACGCGTTTCCAAAAAAGTTCTTGACAGGCTCGCAGACAGACGGACAAACTGGCGGACTTCGAAGTGATCCTATAATTGTTCTGTTTTTTCTCTTTGAGATATTATTATATAGAGAAATATGTATGGATTGAATGTTTTGTTTTTTTTTCGTACAACTTCATTTCTCCGTCTATTTAATAGCTTTGTAATCTTTTTGTGACGCGGGGACACCCATACACGCCGTCAGCGCCTTTGACCTCGATGGCTAATTTGTGCCCTCAGGAACCGAGTAGCTGTCGATGTCGTCCCGCACCCAACACAAGTGGGGGCTTAGGGGGGTAGTATATAAGGGCCCTGTCAGGCTCCCGGGCCCAAGATCATTTTTGTACCCAAAAAAGGGGCCCCTTCTCAATCCTCCGATCCTAATCCGACGATTAATAAGGTAACGTTTCTCTCATTCTCTTGTACTTGTACGCAATTTGCCTCTTATAAATAAATAAAAAAATAATGAAAGAATAAAACCAACATTACAATACAAAAATATGTTTTATTAGGTACTGGAATAATAATTTCTTATGACAGCATTATCTGTACAAAAACAGGTGCATAAATAAACATCCCCATCTCAGGGACTATTCCACTTGACCTTCAAATATGGGCTTTCGAGAGCAAGTTGCTGAAGAAGCCCACAATCCCTTGGTAGTAGTTGATGAACACAGACACCAGTAGGACCAGCAAGGCGAACCCGAACCCTGTTAGATACATAAACTGGCTGGCTTCTTGAGGCGTCGGCATTTCTTCCCCGCTGCCCTCGCGGTCTAACGCCTCAAATTCTGATGTGTCTGAAAATTGAAACAAATGGATTAATGTATGGCCCCATTGACATGCCGTTTTCGTGATATGATTTTGGGAGGAAGAGTAAGAGGACCTTTTTCTTATATGTGCCGCCATTCTCCATTTCATGTAATTTATGGAGAGTAGAGGTAAGGAGAATCATCTGTATATTTGAAAGTATCCATCGAAATGCATTAAATTAGATGGCGCCACATTAGCTTTAGGGTAAGTTTATTTTTACAACATTATTTTTTGTACTACACAAGTTGTTGAAATTTCCAATAAATAACTACTACGTCGCCAATAATATTAATTTTTTGTAACTCGGCATACTTCAACTTAACGTATACAATTAGGTAATACATTCGTACCATATTATGAGATGATTCTCCTTACCTCTACCCTCCATAATATAATTGTAACTTTAACAGAGGTTTACCAGCGGGCGTCTCAATGTCGCATATAACGTCCGTCTCTGTGAGATGCAGGTCGAGCAGCTCTCGGACAGACAGCAGCGCCTCCGCCGGCGACTCGCCCGGGAACAGGTAGTCGCAGAGGTAGATAGAGTCCACCGGCACCGACACTCGCCTCGGGGGCTCGTTGAAGCACACTTTCTCTGCAATCGGATGATGTGGGTGTTAAGGGTCACTTAAACGACTCAAGTACACTTAAGGACAGAAGTAGAACAGGACCTTTTTGAAGATAACTTAAATCATTTAGTAAGCAGATAATGATGATGTGGCTGTGGCACACTTCTAGTTGAACAAAATTTAGGCAGAAACTTTTTTTTTATTATTTATTAGTTTTCATGGATACCTACTCTTCAGCTCCAGTCCCGAGTCCCTTATCAGTTAAACAAATAAACTACTAATGTGGGTCCTACAGGTTCCAGTTAAGTAAATGTTATTAATATAAGAATACATGCGGCACTTGTTACTTACGCTCGCATCTATAAGACGGATGTATATACTAAAGATGTCTACGTTTAGCAGTAGACCAATAATATAATGAAGATGATGGTATACTATGTACAAAGAAAAATATGAACAAATATCAAACACTACTCACCTTCAGGTAACAAGTTATCGTCAATAAGAGCATCACAATGCATCGTAAACCTGGACGCTAATGACCTGATGATATCTTGCTTCACAGCTGCAATACACTCGTTCACTGTTGCCTTCGGGCTCATGAACACACAAGATGATACCACACCGCTAAAGTGAATGTTGCCATCACATTCCAGGTATTCCACTGTTTCAGGCATACTGCTTTCCTGAAATAAAATGTAATCTACTTATAACAAGTGAATATAATGTGAAATATTCTCTCAATCCACCATACAGATTATAGTAAGACGTAGTGTAGTAGGTACGACCGGGGAAGTACCTCTCGCTTACACAAGACCGACGTAAAGTGCAAACTGTGCTGTTGCATTTCATAAATAGCCGGTTGCCCATGGAGAGGGGAGGGGAAAGGAAGCCAGGGCATCTGTATAGCCTCTATGCTCTATGTCTATGGGCGTCAGTAATCATGACAATGGCTCAGACTGCTCGTTTGCCCCATATACCATAAAAAAAACACAGATAGGACTGTAAACCGACCCTAGACTTCATAATCTAACCTCAGGACACCATGTTAGGTCAAGAACAAATTAATGATGCAACTATCTTTTCAGGTCTATTAGCTAGATTGCGTTTTTTATAGATCTTTGTAAAATATGGAGTACAGCTGTCTCTCACAGCACTTAAACTCTTCATAATCTGAGATTGCTAATTGTGTGCCGATTTATAAGCGTAACAAATTAGGTCAATAACAAATTGACGATGGAACTATTTTTTCGGATTTTTTACCTAATTTGCGATTTTTATAGCCGTGGTTATTTCTTTAAAAAAATCGTTTTAAAAGCAGATCCAGCGAGAAAGAGAAGGGCAACAATGAGTATCCATAAGGTTCAACATCATCAGCAGCCAGGACATGTCTACTGCTAGATATAGGCCAGGTCAGAAGCTGCTTGTATCTAGCGGCTTCCCGCGACCTTGTCCAGGTCATCAGTCCACTGGGTGGGAGGCCGCCCAACACACATTACGCCTGTTTTTAAAGATCCCAGAACAATGACAATATTTTTCTTTTACAATACATATATGACACAAAGAATAATAATAAAATATACCTACATAAGGCACAAATAAAGATACATGCATGGATTTTGGCACTTCTTGATTATTTTTTGAAATGGAACCTGGCTTCTTTCTTTTGGTCATTTGCTCCAGCTCATCCTCACCATTTTTTAGTTCTCCATCAATAAACATAACGCTTACATTAATAGTTTTGTATGCAGATTCTAAAATTTGCTAGCAACATAAAAAACATAATTAATTGTAACTCATTTTCTTTTTCTGTAATTGTTAATTTAAACTCTACATCACAAATAAACAAAAGAGTGACTGCATGCTCTTTTATTTGCCACACTATTTTGTACCTAACTAAAAAACACTGAAAAAAGAAACAAGATTTTACCCCATGTCCAAAAAACCTATTTATTTGTCATTATTATTATTATTGTCAACATGGTGTGTCCCACTGCTGGGCATACACCACACCTCTCTTATTATAATCATTATGGTAGTAATATACAATCATATAAAGAAAAACAAATAAAGGAGCATTATATCCAGAAAACAAACAAATTTCAATATATTTTACTTCATCTATTATGTTATAACTTTAAGAACAAACAAAAACATGAACACATCTTCACATAGAAAATTTATAATGATTTATATTTTTTTCATTTCAATCATTATAAAATTTCTATGATTTATAATTGAAACATGTGGTTCACAAGTCTCAATTATAAATCATCATCGTCATTAACAACAGCCGGAATGTTCACTGCTAGACATAAGTCGTCCCATAGACACCCATAGGTCATGGTCACGAGCTGCTTGCATTCAGCTGGGGTAACTAGGTCATCAGTCTACCGCGTCAGAGGCCAGTTATTATAAATATGAATATAAAATTACCTGAAATTGTTGCTTAACAGATATGCCAGTGTTCTTCACAGTAACAGGATATATTTCATCAAAATCATAATAACAGTCCAATCTCTGCCATAGCTGCGGTTTGGACAGAAATTTCCATTCTACAGGTTTCATTATAGTCTTAGAAGCACCCACTTCTGTGCTTTTACATGTCAGTACTTTTGTATTTGTAGACATATGGAGAATCAGCCTTTCATTTGAATGTGGATAATTACCATACATAAACTTATTAGCACTTAGTGATTTATATGTGTAATTGAGAATGCTCTTAGCTTTGCTGAAGTTAGTAGGATCCTCAAACATATCATCCTCACTTAATATGAATATGCCTGTAAGTTAACAAATATATATTCTATAAGAAATACTACCTTATATAGATCAGGAGTTCCCCACCTTTTTTGACCAGGGACCACTTTTATATTATTCTTGATAGCAACAACATAGATATAATAAAAATTTTCACTCACTATACGGCAACCAACATTAACCCCTCCTCTAAATTTAAAATCATTTGCTGACCATATTTTAGCTTCTGAGGACCACGGTTGGGAACCATTGATATAGTTAACTAACTAAGTTTGAAGCGCCAGTACAGAAAATATTTGCTGTTGACTTAAATACAATCCCAGTAATACTAGCTGTCAAAAGTGTGCAAGTCGGTTACTTTTATGCAGCATAATAGCAGTCCCCAAAACATGATTATACAAGTGTGTATATGTCTACGTAGGCAGTCTAATATTGTTTGTTTAATCTAATCTTATTTTTCGTATGAATCTGTCTTATTTTATTTTTGCTACACTGCGTATTGTAATTTATATGTTACTTTGTGTTTGTAGCCCACTGCCGCAAAAAAAAATAAAATAAAATAATTCATCATTTTGAAAACATTCAATTCAGTCAGTCATTCATAATTCTATTCTCGAAAATTTTGTGTTAGTGTTTAGTTCTTTTTTTTTTTAATAACAGAAGGTGAAAATCTGCCTTTTTATGCCCATATTTTCAATAACAATATTATGTACATTTTCTAAAATTATTATAACTGTAACCTACTGTATTACTTTATTTTTGTTTATTTTGTTACCGTGTAGTTTTATATGGTTGTGTATGTACTAATGATTAATTAAATGTTCTGCGATGTGTTACTACAAATAAATGTATATTGTTATTATTATATAGATTAAATATACCACTAATAATTACTAATAATAATTAGCATTTTAATGTTTATTATCCAATCTGCTCAAGCAGTAGTAAGAGGTAAAGCCACTCTGCATGCTTGTAATCTAACTGGGCAGGCCTAACTGAGGAGATACCTCTCGCTTTCACGAAACCGGCGTAAAGTGACAGCTGAATTGTCGCATTTGGTGCAGTATGTAAGTAACTGGTGGTGGCCCATGGAGGGAGGAGAAGAAAGGCAGGCAACGCATCTGTATAACCTCTATGTGTAGGCAGTCGTGAAAATGGCTCCGTTTGCATGTTTGCCCGCCTATTCTATGAAAAAAAAAAGTAGGATGTAACTTACCCAAAACAAACATTCCTCCGGGCAACATTCTCGTAACATGTTTGGCGTGGTCTGCTACCCACGCATCTGACACATGGGATAAGACTCTCGTAAGCTCTAAATTCGACGACTCGTAAGTTTGAACAGAAGAGTTGTCCAATTTTTCTTCAGGTGTTCGAGCCAAATGAATGACATTCTCACGAGCATTTGTAATCTAACACGATGTAAGTATTAAATGTAGTAACAAAGATTATATATTAAATTGATACTGATTGTGAATTATTATATTATATACTTACTTGGCCAAGTATTAGCCCGGATACGAAACTCTCTTTAGCAGCATATTGTTCTAAATATTGAAGACAATATTCAGGGGAATAAACTGTTCTAACCATTGTTAACTGGTCAAACTAAGCAGTATATCATGTAGTATTAGTTTATCACCTAAACTGTTTATTTGAAGTCCAGTTATATAAAGCAACTACAAATATTATATTGTCAAGTAATTTTATAAACATTTACAATCCTAAATCCAATATCCTCAAGACGTCATTTGACTTTGAAGTTTAAATTGGAAGGAATTGGAAGTGACAACTGACAGGCGACAGCCTCGTCTATTGTCAAGTATGAAGTAAGAGCGCGTTCCACTAAGCATTCACAAAGACCACGCTCACGACCGTATTTTTTTCCGTTTCACTAGCTTGTTAACGCTTCCATCATGAACCTAAGTGAACTGGGTTGTGAGGCGTCCTTATGCACAGCGTTAAAATTAAAAATGGCGAATTAGAGCTTAAATTGAAAGTTCCCTCAACTTTAAAAAATATTGACTAATTTGCATTATACTGTCTCTATCTAAAATTAATAATAATATGCCACATTGTTCCTAAAAAAATCAGCACATTACAGAAGCCTGTAGATCGATTGTACAGACAGATTACAAACACCGTCATGACCAGGTTGAGGCTAATATTCAAAGATATCTCGCATTTGAATATAAACTAATCACAGAAAAAAATAATATTACAAATACAAGCCAGAAATAGTATTAGATGCAACAGAATATAAACCTTACTGTGGTAGAGCAATAATTGACGACTGGGTTGGCGCAGTGGTAAAATTGCTAAAATTTTATTTCCAGACTATGATAATTTTCTATCGGACAACAAGAATAAAATTGGTGTATATGTAATCTACATATATAAAAATTACATTACATTACATCAGATGCAGATGTCTATGGGCGTCGATAGTCGCAAAATATTATTCACCCCTTCTCGCCTCGTCGCGGCGGTTGACATGAACTCGTTATATTCTTGGAAAAAAACTGTCCATCAATGTTCCTTAGTGCAATAAAAGGACTGATTCAGTCGATTTTGGCGATGGCGTAATAATAGGAGCGATAACAGACGTCTTCTACGATCCATTTTTACAACAGTCTAACCTATGCTAGAGTTGCCTATTGATAAAGGACTATCGCTAAATTATGGATAGACTATCTATAGCAGCTGACGTGAGTAGTCAGCAAATGGAGCGTGTTGCGCCAGGGGTCGCGGATTCAAATCTCGCCTTGGTCATGGATGTTTATCTATGTATTATATGTATTTATATAATAAAAAATTTAAATACATAAAATTTCTTAAATTTATAAAACAATAAATGTATTTTCTTTGTCTAGTACCCGAAACACAAGTCCTTACGATATTTAGCATGAGGCTAGGCTAAAGTGGTGTAATAAGTCCATAGATATTAATATTATTATTATAATTGCATAAAAGTAAGTAGTGCCACACTGCATGCATGTAGCCGAATTGGGCCAGCACGACCAGTGAGGTACCTCTCGCTTACATGAAACCGACGTAAAGTAAAACATGAAAAAACAGCTGTCTGTCGTTTCGTACGGTGTCTAATAAGCCGGTGGTCTATGGAAGGAGGAGGAAGGGGGGCAACGCATCTGTATATCGTCTATACGGATATCTGACGTCTATTTCATGTTTGCCCCCTTATGCTATAAAAAAAATGTACTATTAATAATAGTATCTATCCTATCGATATTATTGCTTCAAATCAATAGTATTAGTTAATTTGTTATATTGATAGTATCGACAATATCGATAGCATCAATAGTATGGATAACACTGTCAATATTGTTACTAGGTCTCAAGATCAACTATCGATAGCGAAACTGAACAACTCTAACCTACGCTGACGGCCGAAGAGCGCGCGTAACCGCCGCGTCGTGGCGGCGTAACACGTGCGTTTGCCTGTTCCGAGGCGAGGCGATTACGTTACGTACCTATCCTATTAGTGCGTGTTGTAGTATAGAGATTCAAAGAATACTGAACGGCTTGAGGTGATACGGTTATGATCCCTTTCCGAGATGATAATATGTGTGCGGTGACCTTAAGTCTAATTTATTTTTGCTAATAAGTTTTGTCACTCAGTTTTCTTAGTTTTTAATTACTCTCTTGCAGATTATTAGATACACTCTTACACGCGTAATCTAATGAATATACTGCATATTTCACTTTACAACGGTTATTATATCTAATACATTTAAAAAACGGGTTAGGGATTAATATTATAATAATATGGTTTGGTTAATTATTGTCGGCATTTTTAATGCAATTTTACTTAAAATGTAGGGAATGTATAATATGGTATCTCAGGTTTTTTAGATATTGATTACGTTCTTTAATACTATAGAATACATTTTTGTTCTATCATCAATACTTTCCACAGCGCACGTGGATACATTATTGCATTTTATATTTTATTTTTTGATAATGTGATATAGCAAACACAAATGTCTCCTCTTTATAATATTAGTTTAAATATATTTTATAAACGTCATAAATCTAAGGTTATAGTCCGCGCCACCACTCAAGTCCGTATGCCGCGACGCGGCGCTGCGGTCTCGAAACATAGTGTTGCTAGAAGCTGGAGATTGAAACACCCCCTTTATATTTTTATTGCACAAAGCTTACCAAGTACATTAAAGCTTATGTACTATTAATTAACATAATTTCTCTGTGGCCTACGCCTATGTATTATATCGTTTACCGTTCTAGAGTTAACATGTATATTGTATCTACAAAAAACTGAAATATACTGTCTGTTAAGCTGACGCAATCGTTTATAAAAGAAAATATTTATTAAATTATATTTTATAACAAGAATAATAAATAACCATTTTCCAAGAAGGGCGTGCTTCTTTTCCTTTCCTATTTGGGTATTTAGGCATACCACCCGTATTCATAAAAATATGTATGATTCAGTATACTCTAATAAATATTTTATTGAAATAAACGAGTCATATAAATCTCGTTCACTAAAATATAGAAATATAAAACGTATAAATTATATATTGAGGTTTGCCAATATGCATATTATATTCTATATATTTTGCCCAATACAAAATGAATCCGACAAGAAAATTTTGTCCTTTAAATTAGCTAATAGGAATAAGTACATTTGCAACTCTAAAATTTGTATGTCATGCGTGCGCATGATACTCTTTAAGAAAACATACGTACATATAACAACATAATCCAAATTTTGCCATACCTAACAGATTTAGTTCCAATTTTGTCGGAAGACTTTAGTTGTGGCAACTAAAAGCAGTATATAAGCAACTGCCTGCCAATTTCGACGGGGTCGAGGTAGGTACTTACTTACGGACCGGTTCTACTTTTAAAAATACTCGAGTTAAAATAATTGAAACGGAAAAGTAAAAACGGAACCATACGCCAATCTGTTAGCCTTGTAGTTCGCCAGTCACATCTGCATTGTTGGCCGCGTTTCTAGCTAAATTTAAGTTTGACACTGGACATGGCAAGATGTTAAAGTTCAAGATTCTAATTTGAAACTAGTATTTCGACGGTGCGCCGCGATCGTTCAACCTTGAGAGATGTCATTTTAATCCTTCTAATTTACACAATATTATCTTGCATAGAAATTCTAGAACAAATTCTTTACCTAGTCCGAAACCTTCCTATAGGTACACCTATACTTACAATGCTGACGGTCAGTTGTATTGTGCGCCCTGGAACAGGACCTTCAAGACAAAATTTAGCTTTGCAAGCCACATTCGAGCTCATGAACGAGCTTAGGTAGTCCCAAGGTTCGCCACTGACAGATATGTCACAGAGGTCAACAGATTTACCAGTTTAAGAGACTCAGGTAATAGTGACGGCTATGTTATTTTTAGGATTCTAAGAGTCCGGATATCCCAAGCGGAAGGATGCGAGCTGGCCTTGATGTCAGAGTCGCAGGAATAGGACGCTCTCCATCCCTTTGGCCATGATAATAATAGTTAAATTAGCTATTACAAATCTCGCTCATCTGAAGGGAGGAGGGACGAGCACTCATAGCTATCCGATGAATTTATATTGTACTTCTCTTTGCTTCGACAGCATACATTCAGGTCCGAAAAAAATGTATGATAATATAAAGGGGATAACGGTATCTGCAAAATTCCTTATTGTACTGTTGGTTATGAGCGTCGGTAGTCCTCAAAATACACAGCACTTTTTTGGTATTGTATCATAATTGCAATAAAAAAGCTAACATATTTATAAGTATTTATTGCTGGTATTATTACATTGGTGGATAATGTAATTTAATAAGAACGTACACTTTTTGCCATTCTTAAACTCTTAACACCAATATGGGGCGTAGGGTTGTGTTAACCGGTCGATATATTGACCGTTTTTAATCTTAGGGCTCATTTTATTGTAAACCGCACTCCTGATGCGTGAGATATATATCCACACATGCGATAGGCATGTAATAATCGTTTTCATTAGTCGTTAAAGTGAAATGTGATTCTGATAGAAGCATTATGAGTGGCTAAATGTCCTTATTCAGGAACTCCCTGCATGCTGTTTGCCGACTGTGTCAACGACTAATGAAAATGAACCGTATAAAACTATTAAAAAGCACACTGGTGACAACTGCAACGTGAAACCCACACTACGCTCTCTGGTGACAATACAATGATAAAAAATTAGAATACTCGCTGGTGTATTACTTATTTATTTTAAGTGTCGAAGTGGTTCAGTTGAATTTGCATTTGGAGAAGTCCATCTCTGGGTGTTGCTCCATGAATCTGTAAAAATATTTCAGTTTCTTTAGCAATTATAAAAGAAATGACAACAGTAGCAGAGAAAGCACAGTTGGGAATTAGAATTGCAGAATTGTATCCACGAGTATTTTTACTGTTTTGTTTGTTTTTCTTCCATTTTTTTATTGATTGGTATTCGTGTTAAAGAGGTTCAAGAGTGGAGGACGCCCCGTGACTAGATGGAGTGACGACATACGCAAAGTTGAGAGTAGGAAGTGGGAAAGGTTAGCCGAAGATCGAGGCCAGTGGCGTGCTATGGGAGAGGACTCTGTCCAACAGTGGATTGCAATAGGCTGATGATGATGATGATGATGATTCGTGTTAAATACCAATCCAAGTGCATCTGAATTGTGAGTGTCAGCTCCGAGACTAGAACGAACCTCTTTCTGAAGTAAAAATTGCGCGTGACTTCAGAACCACTGAGCGCGGTAAAAGTTACGCTGGTGTTACGCTCGATTTTACACAACATGCACAGGATTCTTTTTGCCATATTGTTTTCCATACCGCGCGTATTAAATCGTTGCTAGGAGTAAACTGAAATAAATATTTTCAGGAACTTATGCATTTCAGGTTCTTCTATATAGCTATATTTTCACCAGGTAAATGGTGTCACCATTTCAGGTACCTAGTGCATTTAACTTAGGCAACGACATTTGCTTTAGGTAATCGTGATTAATTCTGCATACACGACAAGCATGAAAATCGTATAAAGACGAGAACATACATAGAAACTTTCGTATTTATATTAGTTCGACAAGACCAATCACAGTTTTGATACGCCTCTATAGATTGAGCATTGAAATAAATTTAACATATTTTCTGTAGTTACTTTACGTGTTTTATGTCCTTGCTCGACGTTTTGGTTTGTGTAACCTGGCTGAAATATCGCGCAAAGATAAATATTTTAAAACCCGTAAAATAACTACAATTCTGTAATAAACGCGAAAGTCTAAATCAAGTAGTAACTTTAACATACTTCTTCAATACATCCTGCTTCTTCTGTTCGTCGCTAGTGGGCAGCCCCATTTCCTTCTGTCGCTGGTCGAACATCATCTTCTCCACCAGCCCGCGCGTCTCGCCGTCCAGGTCTGACAGCTTCGACGGTTCTGGAATTTAAAAACGCAAAATATAAAAAATCTTCAGATTGACATTGTTTCATAGCTGCCGAATTATACGCACTAGGCTTGTAGAAAAAATATCGATACATCGATATTATATTTTTATAGAAAAAATATCGATATATCAATATCATATTTATAAAGAAAAAATATCGATATATCGATAATACGAAAAAATATATTATACGAAAATTATATACGAAAAAATATCGATATATCGATATTTTTTATTCGAAATATCGATATATAATATCCAATATCGAAATTGTATCAAAAACGATAATTTTTTTTAAGGTTAGGTACCACTAGAAGCTCAAATTTGTTAGTTTGGCCTCTCCACAATAACTTATTTATAAGACATGGTCGTATGTTTCCGACCGCTGTACCATACCGATGTATCGCTTTATCGATATTTTTAAATATCAGATGTGCAGAGCAATACGGCCTATAGGTGAACAGACCTTTAGTAGGAGTCCTGTTGCTTTGCAACCTATGTTGTCAGGCCATGCCGGGGACATATTTCTAGTTTATAGCAAAGTCGTCCGTCCATTGATGCTATACTGTCAAGTTTCGGCCCGGTTTTGAAATCATAGCCCATTTGTGTAGGACCACGAGTCTACGACACTGACGTCGACATATCCTTAATCTATTTTTAAGGTTCCCTAGCCAAATCCAAAAAACGGAACACTTATGGATTCGTCATGTCTATCTGTCTGTCCGTCCGTCCGTCCGTCCGCCCGTATGTCACTGACATTTTTTCCGAAACTATTGGGCTTTCGTAGTTGAAACTTTGTAAGTTGATGTATTATGTGAACCGCTATTCTAATTTTATTTCTTTATAAATAAATTATTAAATAAAGGAGAGGCACTTGATACATAGAAATCCAACCTATATGTGAGAGGTGTTTATGAATAGGTCTTCAAAAATGACATCAAGGTTACTAAAATCATTTTTCGTTCAAATCAATTTTTTTAAAGATAGACGCTTCCAAAGTGGAAAGATTTGTGCTCCCCCCGCCGTCTAACTTTTAAAATAAGAGAGTGAGAAATCTAAAAACTATACATAAGTATGCTGTAGATCCCAATGAAAACTATCAACGTTTGAATGAGATATCATTATTAGTTTTTGAGAAATAATACATTTTCAAAAATCGCAAATACGACTTTGTCGTTCATACAAATGCTATGAAAAACCAAGTTATTTTATTTTCTGGTAAAAATGTCACCCTATACCTTTCGTTCATACGGAACCCTCGGTGTGCGAGTCCGACTCGCTCTTGGTCGGTTTTTGAAAAACACAGTAATGCATCATTTCACAAAAACCCGACGCCATTCCTTCGCGTACGCAACGTAATATGTTTTACCGTATGTAAATTGCACATATTAATTACCATAAGAACCTACTTTTAACAGGTATTGAATTGCTTAAGACCCCGAGTCTCGAGCGCAATCGAAACGCACGAAAATTTTTATTTCAGAGTTACGACAGGAATATAAAGAGGACAGAAATATTTGGAAATAGCTACATTAGAAATATTGCCAAAAGGAGGTGTTATATGTATAATGTTAATATTCACCTGGATTTATTTTTTTCGTAGAGATTTCTGGGTCCGTCGTGACGAGTCTGCCCCACCAATTCATTTTGTTTACCTGAGAAAAGAAATAACATCTCATTATATGTAGCGCCAATGCATCCGAATGGGGTTGGCATGGTCGGGAAGATACCTTTTACCTTTATGTGTTTCATTCGTTTGTGAGTGGACGTCGGGGCATTGAGGGCGCTAGGGAGAAGGTAAGCAACTTACCTGGATACTATTACCATATCTGACATTTATTAACATCTCTTTCTCTCTCTCTCTCTCTCTCTCTCTCCCCCTCTCTTTATATCTCTTTCGGTAACCAAACCAATCCGTGATCACCAAATGGCATCAATAGCCAAATGTTTTAATATAAAGAAGTTTACCTGTTTTTCTAAAACTACAAAAACATATTTTCTACTGGAAAAGTTATGTATAGGTATATATTACTATTGATAGTATTATTATTATTAATATTTTTATATATACATTTTTACTATGTTTATTTTATTACTAAAAATAATTAAAACGTTCAAAATTTTCATTTTATTCGTGTTTGTGCCAATTGCCTACTTTGTATAATGTCGATTCCTTTAAAAATATTGGTTGTCTGGAAGAGACCGCTGGAAGCGGTAAGACCGCCTTTTTGTACCTTTATCTACCAAATTGTATGTTTTTTTTTAATGTTATTTGCTACAAAATAAAGTGTTTTTTATTTATTTTATTTATTATTTAAAAAAAAACACAATTTTTTTGGCATACGAACTTTCTGATTAGTTAGATCACTTAGATCCGGGTTTATCAACCTGTGGGGCACGGCCAGTTTTCAAGGGAGGTGCGAAGCATTTGATAATAAATAATTAAGATGGAAAGGAAAAAAAGGTTGAGAAACCCTGGCATCCTACTAATATTGTAAAAACGAAAGTTTGTATGTTTGTTTTTTTACTCCTAGACGCAAAAACTGTTGAACCGATTTTCATGAAATTTGGCACACACAGAGAGGGCAACTTGGATTAACACTGGATATTTTTATCCCGAAAAAAATATTCCTATGAGATGCCATGTATGATTTTCTTTTTTCCACGGGATCGAAATTAACGCGGATAAAACGGGCCCGGCGCAGCTAGTCAAAATATTATAGAGAAAAATTTACTAGGTATGCATTTAAAATTATAATCATTTACGAATGATAAAATGTGTGTTTTCTTTAAAGCCGTAGAAGGTTTCAGATAGGTCTAGTCACTCTAGTGCAAGACTACACACCATCCATGGAATTCAATATAACATGTAATTATATAAAATAAAAATCATATTCATAAGTAACAATCAATATACCTCTATAAATATAAATAAGTCTTGGGATCCCAAACACTTATCTGCTAGCGACCTTCGTTAATAGACAAAGGCCGCGGAACAGCTTAACCGTGCTCAATTAATATCTACATAATACATGGGCATTTAATATGCGGAATCATATTTATGTTTTAGATGATACGTTAGTTTACAATGGAAATTTTATTGATTTGTCTGATGAAGGATGCATTAGTGATTAGACTTTAACAGTGTAACTAATAAAACTTTTTCTCTTTGTATAAGCATTGTATACAACATGTATATTTATTTTTTGACTAATAAAAAATATTTTTCTTATACACTGAACAGAGGTTGTATAACTTCATAGTAAAATTGTACAACCCATAAACAACAGAAATACGGCCGCTGAGAGAATGCGTTTCTGACATGTGTCAAATAGTCTTGACTAGTGATGGGAAAAAAGTAACTATTTTGGATTGTAAAATTTTGAATACTTGATTGTCTGAATTTATTTTATTTGAATTATTTGGAATGTGTTTAAGAAAAAAGACAAATGCGAGAGTTTCATTTAGAAGTATTTAATATCTAAATACAAATGAACATGTTTATTCAGGTTCGCTTTCACTTGAGGACATGCTGTCTTCGTCGTCATCGTCACCAACATGTATAATTATATGTTTGTCAATTATATTATCAACTCTGATATCTCGCTCAAAATCTTTGTAAATAAGATTTTTGGTTTTTTCGACCAACTTCGCCCAGTCATCTTTCGTAACTTTCCCG
Source organism: Calycopis cecrops (assembly GCA_001625245.1). NCBI lineage: Eukaryota > Metazoa > Arthropoda > Insecta > Lepidoptera > Lycaenidae > Calycopis > Calycopis cecrops. The sequence continues at coordinate 29,084 of LUGF01037115.1, forward strand.
CAGGTTACTTTTAATAGAGTCATCATCTTCTTTGTGCTGATTGGCGGAGATGTATTATGATGCGCTGCGTAACCTTTAATTTGAGCCCAGATTAGCTCAATCGCGTTGTATTGGCAATTATAATGTTTACCACATTATAAAAATCTTATAACTCGATGACCGTATTCCAGAGCCAGTTCATCTGTTTCATATCGAACATTTACAGATTTGTGTTCTATAATTAATTTAAATAATTCGTGTCGGATTGCCGTCCCATCGGAATATGAGAATGAGGGAATAGAGAGTGCACTTGTGTCTGCGCGCACACTTGTGCACTATAATATGTCCTGCGTATCTGGCTCGTCTCTATAGAGACTGCCGCCGTAGCCGAAATCGGCTAGGATAATATTATCATTATAATGTATGGCAATTATTCATTAATATGAACAAAAAAACTCACTTTCTCTTTATCTTCCCAATTAGGACACCTTTTCTTTTTTATTACATCCATAGTTACAAATTAAAATTCAATAAAAAATCACAATCGAATAGGTTATTTTGACAAATAATGTTTGACAAGTAACTTTTTTCTTTGCTATAAATGGCCAGGAAACAAAATATAAAGCCAAAAACGTAACCGTAATTGAAACCAAACACACGACTAATGTCCAAACAGAATAACGTCCAAAGCAAATTTCCAAAAATAAATATGTCCAATAATAAAAATGTCTACGATTGACGTTGCATCACTATTTATACATGTCAAAATTGTACAATGGCTATACACAGTTTATTATTAAATTATTAGTAGAACGATGTATATCTGTTGTATAAATATTTATAACTAACTATTTACCATTTATAACTATTTACCATTACAACGGTTGTATAAGGATTTTTTATTAGTAAGGCAGTAAGAATAAAAGTTATCATATCGTGCTTATCTTTTATAATCAACGTCTATACCAATATATAAAGAGGATAGATTTTTTGTTTCTTTGTGTAGAAGCCCTAAAACTTCTGGACTGGACTAGCAATTCTTTCACTAATAGAGAGTTACATTATAAGGCAGGAAGTAACAGGCTTTATATTATTATGATTTTTATATTTGATCCCCCAAAGTAGGCACTGGTAGACTATTATTCTTATTATGAGTCAACTTTGGAAGAATTCAGTTTTTTTCTATAAGTATAAATATATGAAAATGACTCAGATAAAATTTTTTATATTTTTTTCATGATAAGTCATAGTTGAATATCCTAACCTTTTGGTGCCCGGTTATCGTTGAATTTTAAAAAACGTTGTATATAAAAATCAAGGTTTATTTGCTCTATATTACCTCTGAAATGGTAGTAGATAGAGCACTAATGTATATAGCAGTTGTATTCAGAATTTTCTGCAAAAGGTTTTGATTATTTAGTATAAAAATATTATATCAATGGGACACATGGTTATTGTTTTAAATGTTATAGTTAAAATTTTGGGACACAACTTGTTAAGTTTAAATCTAGTCTTAATACAACGTGTATTTTTATTGTAATGTTTATTATTAAAAACTTATTTTGTAAATTAGCGAAAAACCTTAGTGACTGAACCTTCACCAAATTGTATCAGAGCTCTGTATTTCGCATTACCTTTTCTAAATTGACAAGTATATTCCTCCCGTCCTGCAGCACCCAGGTCGACTCCTCCATCTTCACATCGGCGTCCAGCTCCCCATCAATAATCAAAGGCTGCCCTTTGATGCCCACCTTCAGGTGGCGCTTGCTGATCACAATTGTCAGGTCGCGCGGACGTAGGGTTTGACGCAGGGGAACACGCAACTGCAACAAAACAATGTACTTTAGGGTGGAGCAAACGAAGTTAATAAAGCACTTAGCAGTGAGGAGAGGAAGGCTGATGACGAGGGCATCGGGGTTGAAGGTAAAGTTATAGCAGTTAGTCCCTGTAGCAGCAGCTACTCTAGCTCAGCTAGTAAGGTTGTCTGGAAGAGATTGCTCTCAAGTAATAAGACCGCCTTTTGTGCACAAAAAGTACTTGTATCTGTCGTCATCTCTGTAATTTCTTATTTATTTTTTTTTCTTTTTATGCACAATAATGTATATTTCTATTTCTACTCGTTTGAGAACAAGCCTAATTATTTAGTGTCCTTTTTCATAGTATAAAGTTCAAATGGGCAAACGAGCACTCGGAGGATTTGATGACTATAAGAAGCCGATAGTCATGTACATAATTATTATGCAGACCTGTTGCCCTTCTTCGCTCGTCCTCTTCAATAGGCCACCGTAAACCAAACCAAACGAGACAGCATTGCTGTCACAGCGATCTTGTGAGCGACAGATACCTCTCATACTCTCTCATAAGTAAACAGAGTAACTAACGACGATGATTATCACGCTTAACTCCATGAAGCTGTTCAAGCTTTAGACCGAAGAGCCTGGCAAACATAAATAACCCACATAAATATTAAGCTTATTTCTAAGTTTATAAGAAAGAAGACAGTTATTAAACACAGCTTTTGCCAACATACAAAATGTAAAACTGCAGTTTAAACACAAACCATGCACAAAATTACGTAACGATTGAATATAAAGCGACAAAAATTACGCATGAAAGAAATGTATTGCCATTGAATTTAATGACTTTTACACGGCACAGTAAATCTGGGGACGAGGAAAATGGTGAACGTGGGCGCTGTTCGTAATTCCTACGCCTTCGGAATAGTAATGTCACAAAATTACAATCACCAGGTAAAAACCTCACATATTATGTAAATGCGAGGTTGTCAATTGTAGTTAAATAATTTTTTTGTTTTAGTGCGAGTAAAAATCGAGAACACCTTCCAAAAACATCACACTATCTACTATACGTCTTTTATTTTCACATAATATGTTAATATGAATGATTCTTAATCCTATATTCTTACAAACACGCCAGTAACTAATTCGTACCTGTAAATAAAATAGAATTGACTTTTGAAATCACTCAGACTGTGCGTAATTTCAAAATAACTAGGATTTTTGCAGTGCAGCATGTTTTTACTATGAATACTGTTTATAAAAAATATTTTTGCTTGTAATTCTGTTTGTACGGAGTTAGGTATCTCTAAAACGGTTGGACTGATGGAACTTTCGCTGAAAGAGTACAACTACATTTTATTCGCAAATCTAGCAATCCAGCCCCGATTCTTCAGGGGCGAAACCGGGGCAAATCCCTAGTGCTTAGTATTATCAATATTTATAATAACTAGGTGATGATGACTAATGATGAAGATACGTCGTTCTTGCATTTGGATGCTACTACTGCCTAGCTACCTTGGTGTTATTTTTGGAACATTATGTTAATTTGTATTCAAGATACAGTTTTTATTAAATACAATCTCTTTTAATAAGACCTCATGCACCAATGACGTAAGTTTTGTACTTTGTTTTGCACCCTGTTTGTAAACAGAGCATTTCCGATCACTTAACTTTATTTCATTTTTTAATGTCAATCTTGTACAGTAATGTACATTTACAATGCTTTAAGTGACTTTCATAACTTTTAGTGGAAACTTTTATTTGTCATGAAAATATATGAAATATTTAAATAATTACTTCCTTTGTAAGCCAAATTCCACTGGCCGATGTTATATACTGAAACAGTGATCTGATAACTGTTTCAGCATATCATTTTAAGTTAATCAATGATTAACTCTGGGATTTTCTTGGCTTAAACAGCATAATTTCAGGTACGAATAAAGAAATGATCCATATCCATATAAGACTTTATACACCGTAGGACATCTTAACATAGCAAACTCTCTAGCCACAATCTTTGGCCGGGATACTCCCTAAAACTGTAGTACCTATTTGAACGAAGTTATGAACGTATATGACATATATTTTGATTAAAAGATATGACATCATGTATATTAAAGAACGACAAAGGGGTATTTTATATCTAAAAAAACCAGTCAGTCAGTTTGGTATATAAGTATAAAATATAAGCTACTCTACAATGCCTTTTTATACTAATAAGGCATAGGCATAATTATTTACTAGGTATTACCCGCTTACAAACTATAGCTATAACTTGGCATCCCTTTATGGGAATATTAAGCGTATTATACACTTTCCTCCCTGAGTAATATTAACGTTTGTTGCGTTATGGGGAACAGGAAATGCGCGTCACACGTCAGATCTTTGTCGATTTAATGTGAAACGTACGAAAACACTGCAACTATTAAACGTGTAATATTACGTACATAAACTTCCTACACTCTTTTACTATTTTTATGGCGGAATTGAATGCAATCAATTTGTAAAAGGTCGCGAGATACAATTTCTTTCGTTTTCCGAATGTCAATCGCTGTCTTATTTTATGTATTACTAGCTTCCCCGCCCGCGGCTTTGTACGCGTGAATTTCGGACTTTAAAAATCCCTATATTTTTTAACTTATTATGTTATTCTGATATGAAAGCTATATTACTGTAAAGTTTCATGAAAATCCCTTCAGTAGTTTTTGTGTGAAAGAGTAACAAACATTCTTACAAACTTTCGCCTTTATAATATTAAGTAGGATTTAGCTGATATAAGCTAAAAATAAATATTATTGTGTTCGTCTAGTTCTGGTTAGTAATTTACCAAACAACTCTTTGTAAAGTTCATTCACAGTTGAACACAAACTAAATAATATTGCTCAACGACAGTTACTATATACATATACTGCGCAGCAACTACGATATACATATACTATATACTACTTAACTATATACATATAGTGGTGTAACACTAAGTAAGAGGTAGTGCCACACTGCATGCTTGCATGCAGTCGAATTGGGCCGGCACGACCGGGGAGGTACCTCTCGCTTACATGAGACCGGCGTGAAGTGACAGCTGTGCTGTCGCGTTTCTTGCGGTGTGTAAGTAGCCGGTGGCCCATGGTGGTAGTAGGAGAAATGGGAGCAGCGCATCTGTATAGTCTCTATGCAGATGTCTATGGGCGTCGGTAGTCATGAAAATGGCTACAACTGCTCGTTTGCCCCCTTATACCATAAAAAAATACAGGAGTACCAGCGATGAGAATGAGTGAATTCATATACAACTACAACACACCTTCACGCCAGTTCTCTAACGGGGTAGGGAGAGAGTACAGAATGACACATCACGATCCTTACACATTTTCCTTACATCCTCCACATTCATAACTCGCTTCATATACAAGGTTGATACAAGCGAGAGGCATTAAATTAAACCGCATATTTAGTATATCATTTCCAGGCCACACCACAAAAATCAGATCAATCGGAGCAGTAGTTTAACCACAGGAATTTAAAAAAAAAATTCTCACTGCGTACACGCTGTATCGCAGCTGATCGTCGACTATGGCCGGCCGGGGTCATTCACCCCGTGCTCGTTGTAGCCGCCCGGTATAAAGAGTGATTATAATTTTTCGTTATTTAACTTGTTTGAAAAAAGAATTTTCGTATACTTGTCGTAAACTTTTTTTTAATAGTTTCTGATTAACCGTAGGCACTTATAGTATATTATGTGGTTTCATTTAATGCCTATCGCTCGTATCAACTCTGTATAGACGCCGGTTGCGAAGACTGAGTTCACATAGAGTTACAAATTGACCAGTACCAGCAGCGACAACAAATGGCGCTAATTTGTCTAGTCTCTTCGTCATTGTTTTAGCGTGGGATAGCTGATAACCAGTGGTACTACAGTTCAACGTAGGTAATTTAATTTAAAACAAGCTTACGCTTCTCGCCTTTTAACCGAACTAACTAAATTATGTACTTGAATGTTCGAGAACTTCTTATAACTTCTTAGGCATCAAGTTTTAGGACAATGTGTATAATATTGTTTTGTGACAATGTTTGTAAATTCACCATAACGTCGAAATTGTAAGAAGAAAATATTCTTGTATTTGTGACAAAAGCAGCAAAGGTGATCCATATCTTCATTGCATTCTTTGTTTCTTTATTTGTATTTAAATATAGACATGTGTGGTTGATTATAACTTTCCGTACGTACTGATTCTCTTATTACGTCCGTGAATTAATGATATCCTCTATTAAATACATGTATAGACGTTGTACTTGACGACTGGCGTTCACGTACAAACGTTGTGAACCATTTGCATCGCATTATGTCCTCAAATCTTTATCAACTTCATTATTTCAGTATTACGTCCGTGTCTATATTTATTCTTCCATGGGTTGAGAGGCCAAGTCAGGATAGACGGCTTAGAGAGATTAACGAGTCACGGGGATTGTACCTATCACTCCCGACTTTGTGCTGTTGTTTGAAACTGAAAAATCCCAGGACATTTTTGCAATGACCCATTGGCATATCATTAAGAGGTATATAGTATATCTTAAGTACTATATATGAAAAGTCTTGTCTGATAAATAAATCTATACTAATGAGTAATGATATAAGAATAGCAAAAGAAAAAACTTGTAAACATAATAATTATACATATAATATGTTTCGATTTTAGTGAAATATCCACATACACATTCGACTTTACAGTAAGTACGTACTACTTCGCACCTGTGAGCTTCGTTTTTCTCAAATTACAATTTAACTGCCGATAATTTAATTATGACTATTAATTTTTCTAAACATTAATGCTTTGTTAGATCGTAACATTAAGCGTTGAATTTAAAAGCTCTTAACGATTTTTTGTTTATTTTAATAAACAATTAATTTATTTCCGTTGTTTTTTTACTCGTGACATACTCTTTTACTTTTCCGGTAATCAACTATGACGAGGTGAATTGTTTTTTTTTTTTCAGCAATTAGGTACCATGTACATTGTACACGTTAAGATGGTGCTGACAAGAGCTAATACTTCTAAAGTAAAGGGTAAGGGGTGAAGTCATTGGTAGGCAAACGGGTCAGCCGGGAATACCTCTCGATGTTACAGTCGTGCGATAATGCTATTGTTATTCTTTGCTTTCGTTACGTGCACATTGTGAGAATCAGTTGACCCATTGCATACTATGCATGCATATTATATGCCTATCTAAATGGGACTCGGTGGTCACTAAGGCATATGCCCGTTTTCCCTGTGGCATGTATATTTCTCCGTCGTACAAGGTGCAGCCGACGTCATAATGACATGCACAGAATACGGAATGATCGCGTTATGAGTTTCACAAGAGACGGCCGGCCACGGAGGCGCTGACCTCGCATTCCTCGCAAGGACGATTGATGTACGCATTAATTTATAGAGATCTCCGCTCGACCGGTTAGATCAAACTTGTAATATAGTAAAATTATTTACACAATCGAGGATTTTAACAGTAAAACCACGAAAACTACTTGTCCATATGAAACCTGACTTATATATCAAAGCACAGTCGAAACTACATACATGGGTTCCTTTCATCACGTAAGGTACCTAGTAAGAAAGGATTTTCAGAAATTCAGCCCGTAAGGGGGTAAAAAAGAGGGGTGAAGGTTATATGGCATAGCAGTGATTTCTTTCAAATCAAACGTGAGTGAATCTAAGGGGTCTAATCTAAGGTGAATCAAATTAAACGTGAATGAATCTTGTAAATAATATTTAGCGTTTCTCTTCTCATGGGTTTTCTCCGTGGTTTTTACTTTATCACGTATCAAGGGAGATACATTAAAAATTAGGGGGTTATAGTGATGAGCAAGGGAAGATTAATACCTACCTATCATTTATTTTTATATTTTAGAAGCTTTTAAATAAATAATAATTAAAATTGCCTACTTAATTCATACTTATATTTTAAATAAATTATGTAGTTATATTATATAATAAAAAACAAAACCACTTTTGTGTCACAGAGATAGTATATTTATTATTGTAGAAATACCGATTCATAGTGCTTTTTTGTAATAACCTATTTGTTTGTTAAGTTTTTATCACATTTCTTTCTTGTTTACAAGTATTATTGTTTACTCAATGATGAATGTATGATAAGTATATAGTGAAAACTTGATTGGCTTTAAAATCTATCCTAGATTATAAGAGTTATATGTATAATTAGCTGTATGTTTTCCAAATAAAGAAAATAAAAAATAAAACATAAAATATTTAAGTATTGTAAATTATGTTGCTTAGGTTTGCAAAAAAGCAATTTAAAGCCATTTGTAAAAGATAATATTTTTTTTAATAGATTAGATCTATCGTCCAAAATGAAACAAAGACAATACCTACCTATGAAAGTAAAAATATCGAGCATTGTCTACTGCTGTCCACTTTTCAATGCTCCGTTCTTTTGTTTCTGTTTTAATTCAGCACTCAAACATTTTATCTTGATCATTTACTTCCTAGCAGGAGTGCACAATTTTATTTTGTTTGCGGAAATGATGCTTTTTGTAATGATAGATAACATTTACAATTTATTATTCCGTTTTATGAAGTAAATAAAAAAAGAGAAATTTCAAAAAAAGGATTACCAAGTTTCTCTTAATAGGTATAAGTTACTCAAAGTAGTTAGTTAAAAAACGTTATAACTCTTTTGCCAATAATGAAACAAAGAACAAATATTGACGGACAGCTTCTTTTAATAATAGCTTTAAAACATATATAAAATAGGCTAATGCAGATGGTACAATAACAAATTTAATAAGTTAAGTGTACCTTAATAAATTTGACATAAGAATTTTTAAGGCAATCTAATATTAGGTAATTTTCATAATACTACGCAAGTGTAGCTCCGCGTGCGGAAAGCTAGTACATTATGAAATGTAAAATATTTCGGAAATTTTATCAAAATGCGTTCTTGAGAGTACAGTACAACAGACAGTGATTACAAATATACATCGATAAAGAACGAGTCATCTCTTGGTCAATTTGTAACTAACAAATGAATGCGGATGACCTCTTTACCCATATGCATTGTTATTTAAATACAATATTGTTCCCCGGTACATTGCACTCACATTTAAGCTCAATACGATTGCGTTTCAATAAATTGCCAGCACTGCTCATTAGTATAAAGTTGTCAAATCAACACTGCGGCAACGAATTTCACAGCTGAGCAATACTGACAGGAGAAATTTGGGAACGCAATCTGCGTAACATAATAATGATCGTAATGGTTCGATTTATCACAAAGATTGCGACAACCGTTTTTTAAACTTTTGCATAAAGTTTAGGCTATAGACACAAATAAATGGCATTAGCCTCATTTTACTCTCATCTGTACATCTAAATGTGGGTGCTCTTTATTTGGCATCTAGACTTAGATGGCGCGAGAAAGAGTGTCAGTGGACGCTATGTTATATCACATTACAGGACGTCATTGATGGCTTAGGGTTTAGGCTCATTGAGTCGTTAAAACGTAGCTGTTGTGGCGAAACCTAAGGGCTCATCCTTAGGTTGCGCCACGGCTGTTACGTTACAAATGTCAAAGACAATTGACGACTTTGACAATATATTTCATGATTTAGTTTATAAAACTAGAACTTTTTTCTAACATTGTAATGCCTTGGTTCTTTTTGAATGAGCCAATTTCTAAATAAATCTGATATCTAGATGCTGGCCAATAGGATATTTGATAAGTTTTTAAAAACTACTCCAGAATGTTTATCGGTGATCAAGGAACTTATTAAATTTTTTGTTTTTAATTTTGATAAGTATTTATCTCATATTTCAAATTAAAGATTTATAATTTATAAAACCCGCGAAAACGCTTCTTTAAGCAAGGGCGTCTTGTGCTTTGCAGCGTTCCGAAAATCACTTCCAGTATATTCAGAACTTTTTTGTTGTTGTCAGTTAACAAATCCATAAGTTAAGCTAGAAATTTAGTAATGAATGAATGAATGAATGAATGAATGAATGAATGAATGAAATATACTTTTTGTGTATATTACAGAAGTCAAAAAAAAGTAAATTACATTTTAAAGTGATCAACTAGTACTATCAGTAGATTTCGGAATGCAGCATCTATGAATTTTTGGCTCACGCAAGTGTTCCGTCATCGTCAATTTCACGGCGTTTCACGTGAATAAAAATACCTAATATTTACAAAAAAGTGATTTTAAAAAGTGATTATTTATGACTTAAAAATCATATTCAATTCAAGCTTTTATTTTTAATACTGTCAAATATCCTATTTTATTAAACTTTCTAAGATAGTTATAGAGGACTGCCGCGAAGAGTAGATAGTTGCAGTTGGCGCAGAAAATACAAGCATTAGCAAACACGCAGTCAGCGCTTGAAAATATTTGCGACAATCTCTAAGATCACACAACTTATCTATTTGCCCTGTTTCCAAATGCCCAACTTAATTCTTAGAGTATGTGTGTATTTTTTGACATTTCTGTATTTTCATTACATCAGGGCGCTGCATCACTACATTTCTAATAGTTAACGGCACCTTAGGCAAATATTAAACCCGGATATAAACTGAAAAATTCGGACAAAATCTTAAAATTATTAAAATTAAGTAATAATGATATGTGAAGTCTACGTAAAACTTACGTCTAAACCATGCCAAGGGTCTAACTAATTTAGTACAACCTGGTATATACAAGACATGTTGACAATATCACATTATCACTTTGTTTATCGCCGTCAGGGCTATCATAAGAAACCTTTCTCAGGACACTGATTGTTCGACACGAATCAACCTCGCCCTTTGATTAAAGTTACACCACAATCCCCGCGTCATACTAATGAATTAAATCATAATTTAGCATTATATTACGCGTGTACACGTCAACTTCAGTGCCGGATTACGCTAACGCGGGGCCTGTTGCGTTTATTCAGAGGCCCTTGATTTGCTAAAATTTTGGGTATTAATATCGCATAGATTGCTTTAGATCATATGGGCCCTGTGACTTTGCTTTAGAGCAGGGTTTCCTAAAGTGGGGTCCACGGACCGACTAATAAGGTAAATATGCTTTGACTGGGTCCGCGGAGCTTTTAGATTCTGGAAAGGGGTCCGTGATTGCAAAAAGTTTAAGACACCCTGTTAGAGACACCCTTTTAAGCGCGGGTCCCGTGGCTTTTACTACTTTCGTTTTTTTTGTTTTTTTTTTTTTAATGGTAAAGGGTGGCAAACGAGCAAACGAGCAGTCGCAGCCATTTTCATGACTACCGACGCCCACAGACAACCGCATAGAGACTATACAAATGCACTGCCCTCCTTTCTCCTCCCACCTCCATGAGCCACCGGATACTTACACACCGCACGAAACGCGACAGCACAGCTGTCACTTTACGCCGGTCTTGTGTAAGCGAGAGCTACCTCCCCGGTCGTGCCGGCCCAATTCGGCTGCATGCAAGCATGAAGTGTGGCACTACCTCTTACTACGGTACGTGGTTAAGCTGTCCCTGGCGAATTAAAGAAACAATGATCAAGTTGTGCATCACTGTTTCACACGCGGCGAGACCAAAGCGCTGAGAAATCAGATAATTGAAGAATCTACAGTTACTAAGAAGATTTATGTGATCGTGGGTTAATAGAAAACGATAAAGGTTTATGAGCTATTTAATTATAGTACCACCTGTTTTAGATCGATTGTTGTACTATTACTGATTTATCTATAGATTAATTACCTATAAAGTACATGCGTCAGAATTTTTATTTGTATCTTCATTGTATACATAATGTGTCAACGTATGTGTACTGTTGGTGTCTTTATAAATAAATAAATTACGACTGGATGACTTGACAATGGCGTGACAAATCATAACCACTATGTTGTTTATTTACAATGCTACTAGCTGAGCTCTGCGGCTTTATCAGCACAAAATATATACTCATAGGAATTATTAATTTTCTTCTGGACAAAAGATAAAATTATGTTACTCCATTGTGCTCGTATTTCTTTTTTTTTTCATAGCAAACTCCTAGAGGACTAGACATGGATTGTTCAATTCTTTATAGCTGACTCTCTAAGTGGCATTACAGCAAATTTCGGTGACCGAACCTTGTTCGGTAGTTTTGATAAAGTACGTCCATCTTGAAAAGCTTCGTTTATCATAATGAGGCGGAATATTTTGAACTTTGAAGTTCTAAACAGCATCATCAACGAAAGTAATCTATGCAATAAATTCTTTCAAATCCGTTTAATATTTCTTGGATAAAATAATAACAATGGTTATCGTTTAATTTCCTGTTTATAATATTATATATCAGCGAAGACCATAGATGTATATGTCTTGCGAATACCTAGGCACTATTCGTCACTGCCTTATGCTGTGTCTCACGTATCACCAAGTTGAATTCAAGCCCTAGGGGCCACATTTTAGACGCTTAGGTCATTAGAAGGCTTTGGATACAGTCCTCTCGAACTATGCGGTTTTGTAATAAATCCTATGGCTCTCAAGAAACAAACGTATATTAGATACGTAAAGGTACATGGAACGATCTATAAATATGTACCGCCTTGGTTAGCAGTACAGTGTTTATCTTACACTGCAGTTGCATAATATACTCTTAGTATACTTTACTTTAAAATAATGAGACGGCTTTGTCACTGCATACAGGCCATAATGTGTGGTCTTACATATGCGTTATTTGTGTTACAATGTTGGCAAAGTTTGTTATGATTGTGACCGAAAGAGAGAGGACAATTACTCTACCACTTACCCTGCGAATTGGTAAAGGTACATTATTCTTACATTTTGTAAGAGGTAGTGCCACACTGTATGCTTGCATGCAGTCGAATTGGGTCGGCACGACCGGGGAGGTACCTCTCGCTTACACGAGACCGGCGTAAAGTGACAGCTGTGCTGTCGCGTTTCGTGCGGTGTGTAAGTAGCCGGTGGCCCATGGAGGTGGGAGGAGAAAGGACGGCAGCGCATCTGTATAGCCTCTATGCGAATGTTTGTGGGCGTCGGTAGTCATGAAAATGGCTCCGACTGCTCGTTTGCCCTCCTATACCATAAAAAAAAAAATTCTTACATAGTGTTATGCAGCATAGCATATATGCTATATATAGCATATATAGCATGTGTTTTGCATTCGAATTTTTATTTTAATATTTTTGCTGAACTAGAACAATTATCCCATTCCAATTCGTAACTTTTTCAAGTGAATTGATGATAATTTAATCAGATTTAATCAGAAATTCTCACGTCGTCAATACCGTTGAGACAATTCTTTCAACTTTCTTCGCATAAGGATAGTATCTTTGGGGAAGCATTGTATTTTGTAACTACTTTATACTGTACCGCCTTTTACTTTTGAGATAGGTACGTTCCGAGGTTCATTCCGCTCCCATAGGTCATAGCGTAATGGAATATAGCATTATGTCCCAAAGTGGGCGTTAAGTCCCCTTGTGGACGACTGAAACCTAGCGGGAGGCGGTAAGGTGTCCAGAAAACGACTTAAATGTTACATAGGCCTGTAAAAAACAGGGAGCTACTAATTAACCGATTTTCAAAGTAGACGATAGACAAAATAAGTTTGGGAACCTGCGGTATGTACCTAGTCTTCATAACCAAACAACTGGAAACCCCGTAGCGTAACCCGCTACTACCTATGTTATGTAACAGACAAAATAACGTACAAAGTTTGATATTTCTAGAATGTCATCCTATGATCCGTAAGTGAATTAGGTACAATAATATTAAAGGCTGGTTGCACAAGTTACTAACATAGTTTCAATAAGCTATTCGATACTTTACTCTTAACTAACCGAGACCTGTAAAAAGGATGTGTGTACATTAGTTGATTTGCCATTAACTCTGAATAGGCAAAGTAGAACTTTAATAAGAACCTTTTTCTTTTTAGTATAATCCATCCGAAGAGATTATACAGATGCGTTACCCCTTTTCCTCCTCTTCCCTCCATGGTCCACTGGCTACTTACACACCGCAAGAACCACGACAGCAGAGCTGTCACTTCACGCCCGTATCGTGTAAGTAGTAGCTTCCCGGTCGTACAAACCAATTCGGCTGCATGCAGCGGTGGCACAACCTCTTACTGTGAAACCGGTCCTTAGGTATATAAATTAATCTCAATTACTAAATTCAAAGCAGATTACAAAATGACATAAAGCAAGTATCCAATTCAATTCCAATCGAGTCGGCGCCGAGACCGCCGAGCGTGCGACTGAGAAATTAAGCAAACCTTCAATCTTTTGTTGTTTTAACGAATTGCTTTTTAAGAACCTTGCCGTAACCGCGCTCAATAGCGTTGTTATAACACCTTCGCACGATCATTTTCTAATTAGAGGGAGCCGCGCTTACTTACCCGAAGATGTAACCGTGACTCGGATAAAGCATAGCTTTGGGGTTAATTAATGATAAAATATACATATAGACTAGCTACGATCCGCGATTCCACCTGCGTAAATTTCGATGCTGTGGAAATATCTAGATGAAGAATTGATGTTCGCCAATCTCGACCTACCCGATACGATACAGCGCACACAAATTTTCATGGGAATCGGTCGGAGGAGTATGGTAACTAACATTGAGACACGGGAAATGTATATATACCTAAGATATGTAGAGGGAAACGAACAGATAAGTCGTAAAATATATTGTCAGTCTTTAGACCTCTCGGTATTAGCAGAAAAATTACATGTATAATGGTCCTTTTTAGTTTTTAGGTTATAAAAAAAATATAAATTTCACGTAACTCAAATACGTAGCCATGCACGAATTTCGCATGGACCTAATAGTTAATACATGTTCTTAGCTTGTCCCCTTATAAACTCAATTTAGCAATAAAGTAAAAGTGTTCTTTTATATATAAGCGGAGATCTAAAGCAATAGTGAACTACCCTTTACATTCAATATTTTTACAATGTGCTCATACTAGAAAAAGACAATAAAGAAGTCATACAAAAACTTTGATTAAGTTAATGCAATCTCACCTAGAAACATGATATAATAAAACTCCTTTTTTATTCATGGCAACGAGAAGTTCAATTAAGACGAACATGTCATAGATAATTGACAGCACAAAAAATTGGGCTATTAGTTTATGAAAAAAAAACAAATTAAAGTTCATATAGGGTTCAATGTCACGTGTTTTTGCCGATTTTTCAAACATGAACCGACGACTTTTCAAACATGAGGAAATTAAG